>JARQOD010008318.1:0-35992 GCA_033576555.1 Oophaga sylvatica | reverse complement strand
TTATTATGATTGCCTTGAAAATGTATATACAGCAGCATCTGCAGCGTACAATTGCATTTTAATACAAGCAGTTTACGGAGAAAAAAACAAATAATGAAGAAACTGGAAATGTTGCAACATATTTAACAGTTTCCAGCAATGGAACATGGAAATAAAGTGGATCTTCTTCTCATCTTTATTTGGTGTGTCTATTTGATGTGTCTACTCTAATTGGAAAACATTTGAAAAAAGTAGTCAATACCGAGGTTAAAAGAAGGTTGTGCCAAGCTTATAGTGTGGAGAGCAAGAAAAAGGACAACAATATTGAGGAATATAATGAATGGTATGAAAACACAAAGAATCGTGCTCCATAAATCACGAAGGCACTGCGGGTAAAATGAAGATCAACGCTATCAATTAAATGTTTTTGAGATCGCAGGAAAAGCACAGAGTTTTTTGCGAAAAGTATATTGGAGACAGGGACAGCAAAACATTTCTCGGAATATTAAATGTGAATCCATTTGAGGATGAAGCTATCGGTGGCAAGGGTGCTGGAAAGTTAACAGATAGATTTATTGGTAAACTCACTAAGTATTATGACTTGGCTATTTGCAGACACAAAGACTCCATTGGGGAAATGAGGGAAGAAATATGGGCCACGTACTATCATAAAAGTTCCACCGAAAATAAACCGTAACCTGAGAACTGCCTACCAGTTACAGAGAGCTGGTGCAAGTGGTGTAAAGTTGAAGTCATAGGTACACTCGCAACTTTCCATCACGAAACATCACCTCTTACCGTGAAGGTAAAGTCAATTTATGAAGCGCTGCCATCAGATGATTTTCTGGAACATTTTGTTGGAGTTGAAATGCAACATAATAACAGATAGCTCAACTTACTCATTTGGACTTTTGCACCGAAACATCTTCATTCGTGTGTAAAAATTGAGAACATAGCTACGTTTTGGGCATAGCTACGTTTTGGGCAATAACTGTCTTTAATGAGGTATTTATGCCAATTCTTAAAGTAATGTTATGAGAATGACTATTGGACAGCAAGCAAAGATGTTTACGCACACTCTGGACGCGGCTCGTTCGGAGCCGCATTCGTCTGATACCATTCGAGAAGACAGATCTCATTGCAGAAAGGAGAGAGCAGCTCAGCATAAATGTTATGAGCACGAGAAAGGATCACTGTATGGTCCTTGAATAGCTGATTGATCATACGTGAACGTATTTCAGTGTAATCAGTATGAAAAACTTTAACGTGTTTTTCTTTAAACCACTTTTTTTCAAATCAGTGGCAACAATATCTCCAGAACCAATTGGTCAATTGAGTTGAGCTTCTGGACACATTTGCAGTATGTAAGTGCATATCTACTGTGCCATAATAAAGTCAAAATCTTTTTTTTTTTTTTTTTTGCAATTTTGATACGCCTCCAATTGTGCCAAAAATTGATACTCAATTTTCAGCATGACACCATTTTTTAAATTTTCATGTTTTTTTATTTATTTTGCTATCGCAGAAAGTGACAATTAAAATAATTAAGAATCTCTTTGGTTTTTTTGTTTCAGACAAGTATAACAGCTGGGATCGTGGCAACCGTTCACCACAGTTTTGTTTTCCTGTCCAATTTCACCACATTTTTACAGTACTTATTTATACTCTTTTCATTATATAAAATTAATAATCATACTTCAAACATGTGCAAATATGTTGTGAAAAATTCTAACCAAAAATCCTTATACTTTTTCTGCAAAAAAATTGCAAAAATAGCATAAAAATCGGGCGTCTAAACTGGAAGACTAAGTTATTTTTTTAATCTAATTCTGGCTTGGCCAAAAAGTAACAAACACATAAAACACTGTATTAAAACTGCAGTGTGTGAAAGTCCCAAGCTGTGGCACTTTCACAACAGCATGAATTACATTTAGGCCTTGGGTTTGGTCCAGATTTTGAGAGATGTTCTTTCTCAAGCAAAATTCATGATTGTATGGTAAAACTGAAAGTATACAAAGAATATCTCCTTTATAACTTCCTAGTTTGATGATATTCTCTTAGTTTTGATCAAGAGAAAGAAAAATGCACAAAACAAAGAACCAAACTGCCACATAAAAGTGTAAATCAGTCCTTTAGTCAGTTTATTTTATGTTTTCATTTACCGTATATACTCGTGTAAAAGCCAAATTTTTCAGCACTTTTTTTGTGCTGAAAAAGTCTCCCTCAAATTATACACAAGTCAATTGTCCCAGAGGGCCTGCGGGGGAGGAGGAGTGGCGGATCAGCAGGTCAAAGAGGCAGGAGTCGGCAGCTGCGGCTGTAACTGTGCCTGCTGCTAAAGAGAAATGAATATTAATCTCTCTTATAGCGAGCACAGTGACACCCACAGCCACCAGCTTCCAGAAGACATCCTACTCAACTTCCAGAGCACTCTCGCTGCATCTCATTGGTTCTGGCGCCAGCAGCTCTTCCGTCTGAGCGATCACGTGGCCCCGCTCATTAAGGTAATGAATATGCATGCCTCTTCAACTCCCATAGGCATGGAGTGAATATTCATTACCTTAATGAGCGGGGCCACGTGATCGCTCAGCAGGAAGAGCTGCTGGCACCAGAACGAGATGCATCAAAGGCGCGCTGGAAGGTCAGTAGGATGTTTGCTTTTTTAATAGGAAACATGCATACAGGGATAGGGGATAAGGAGCCATGCATGCAAGGATAGGGGATAAGGAGCCATGCATACAAGGACAGGGACCGGGGAACCATGCATACAAGGATAGGGGATAAGGAGCCTTTGTAATACTATTGTAGGAACTCGAGGATTCTGATAGCGTGGGGCAATGAACAATCAGAGACGGGTTTCTTTGAATGCAAATAATGTATTTGTGAAACAGCAAAACCCCCAAACAGCAAAACCCTCAAAAACAATATTCAAACAACCCGCAGTGACATGCAATGAGTCCATATATATATACACAAGTCCAGTCATATGAATCCGGATATATAAGTCCTTGAACCTCTATAGCGAGGGTGGCAAAGTTCCTACGACGGAGTCCTCACACAAATGTGACCACAAGGTAAGTCTGATGCATAGGTTACGTGGCTGGATTTACACACTGCTGGTGTGTGAAGAGTCAGATCCAGGTATGCAGAAAACACAGGGAGGTCCAGGAACAAGTTAATCTCAGTTGTGGCTTAATTCAGTGAAGTCCAACAACAAGTTCATAAGTCAGTAAGGTTCCAGTAATAGTTCCAACAGCTCTCACCAGAGGTAATGCACAAAGGGTTAAACAGCAACAGTTCAGAAACACAGTTCTTATCAGATGGAGTGAACCAAGGGTTAAATTCCCAAGTCAACAGTTTAGTGACAACACAGTATGTGCAACTTACATATGCAGAGAATGTCCAGAGCCATGGGTAGAAACTGCTGTGGCAGAGAAACACCTGAAGATAACCTGGTTATGCACTTCCCTGGTAAATACACAACGATCTGTGAGGAACAAGCAGCTGGGTTGCAGGGAAACGGAAGCAGAATATTCCAGCAGTGAAGCCAGCACCTGAGCCGGGTTTTAAACAAACGAACAGGAAATAGGGCAAAGAAAACAGCAAACTCCATTTTAACAAAGGGCAAAATCATTGACAAAGTTACCTAGAAAACCCGGAATACTGACATTACTCCCCCCCTAAAGACGGCCTCCGGACGGTCCTGGACCAGGCCTGTCCGGGTATCTCCGATGAAACTGAGCAATCTTCAGAGGCGCATTGATGTTACTTACTGGTTCCCAAGAATCATTTTCAGGAGAGTAACCTTGCCATCTAACTAGATACTGAAGCCGGTTTCTATGAAGTCTCGAATTAACAATATCCTGTACCACGAATTGTTCTTCGCCATCAACCAACACTGGTGGAGGGGGAGGTACGATACGTCCCTGAAATGTGTTAGGAGAGACTGGTTTTAATAAGGAAACATGAAATACTGGGTGTACCTTTAAAGTCCGTGGTAGCTTCAACCGACAGGCAACAGAGCTCACAATCCCCGTGATCTTGAATGGACCGATGAATTTCTGTCCCAGTTTCTGCGAAGGAACACCCAATTTTAGATTCTTGGTGGACAACCAAACTGAGTCTCCTACCTTATACATAGGTGCTGGTTTCCGGAATCTATCGGCCGACTTTTTGTAACGCTCCTGTGCTGTGGTCAGGGAGTCCTTCAAAACTTCAAGATTACGTTGCAACGCCGTCACTCTGTCTTCAACCGCTGGTACCGAAATCGTAACCGGAGACCTAGGCAAAATATTTGGATGATAACCCAGGTTGGCAAAAAAAGGCGTTACCTTCGTGGAACTGCTTTGGGAGTTGTTGTACGAAAATTCCGCTAGAGGAAGTAGCTTCAGCCAATCGTCCTGCAAATGACTGACGTAACAGCGTAGATATTGCTCCAAGGTTTGATTTGTCCGTTCGGTCTGCCCGTTGGTCTGAGGATGGTATGCAGAAGACAAGCAAACATTAATGTGGAGCGCAGAACAAAATCCTTTCCAAAATCTAGAGGTAAATTGTATTCCCCGGTCAGAAATGATGTCATCTGGTACCCCATGCAGCCGGAAAATGTTCTGGATAACTAGATCTACTGTCTCTGTAGCTGAGGGAAGACCAGCGCACGGAATGAAATGAGCAGCTTTCGTTAAACGATCTACTACCACCAAAATAGTATTTTTACCACCAGAGGTGGGTAACTCCACAATAAAGTCCATCGAAATAGACCCCCAAGGGCGAGACGGTACAGGTAGCGGTTTAAGAAGACCAGTAGGTGAGACACGAGGAACCTTGTACCGGGCACAAACTTCACAAGAGCGGACATAGTCATTCACATCCTTCAAGCAGGTAGGCCACCAAAAAAAACGAGTTAACAATTCCTGCGTCTTCTGTACCCCCCTATGACCAGCCAATTTAGAGTCGTGGACCAATCTGAGAACTCGAAGTCTTACAGCCTCTGGGACATAAATACATCGATCTCTAAGCCACACACCATTCCGAAGGACAAGATTCACATTGTCAGGTGGAGCTGCAAGAAATACGTCACCGTCATAGGCCAGCTTGATCTCCTGCCACAAGTCCCGGTTCCGGAGCACTCCAACGAAATTGGCCTCCGACAAGATGGTCTTCGACGGGGTCCCAGGCACGGAATCCACGGTATGGATTCGGGATAATGCGTCAGCTTTCCCATTACGTGAACCTGGGCGGTACGAAATAATAAAATTAAACTGGTTCAAGAACAAACTCCACCTAGCTTGTCGAGGAGAAAGACACCTGGCAGACTTAAGGAATTCCAAATTGCGATGATCCGTGAGTACTACTACCTGCTGAGTTGCCCCCTGCAAATGGTGTCTCCATTCCTTAAAGGCAGAAATAATTGCCAAAAGTTCCTTATCTGCCACATCATAGTTCAGTTCTGCAGAAGATAACCTACGAGAGAAGAAGGCCACACGGGTGCAGCAAACCTTTGTCTCCGGTACGTTGTGAGAGGATAGCTCCCAATGCACAGTCAGACGCGTCCACCTCCACGATAAAAGGCTGTGCAGGATCCGGATGCATCAATATTGGAGCTGTGGTAAAACAACCCTTCAGGCGATCAAAGGCTTCCTGAGCTTGCGAAGACCATTCAAACTTTTTCCCCTTCTTGGTGAGGAGAGTGATGGGACGGACAATTTCTGAAAAATTTCGGATAAACCGTCTATAAAAGTTAGCAAAGCCAATGAATCGTTGTACCTCCTTAATGTTTCCTGGTACCGGCCAGTCCAAGATTGCCTGGATCTTGCTGGACTCCATATTCAATCCCTGAGGCGAGATAACATAACCCAAAAATTGAATTTCAGAACAATGGAACTCACACTTTTCGAGTTTGATGTACAAATGATTATCTCTCAAACGTCTAAGTACGGTCTTGACATGTTCCTGATGTTCCTGTAAGGAGTCAGAAAAGATTAAGATGTCATCAAGGTAAATTACCACATATTGGTCCAATAAATCCCTGAAAATGTCGTTGGCTAAATGTTGAAAAGCAGCAGGAGCGTTACAGAGTCCGAATGGCATCACCAAATATTCAAAATGTCCATACCGGCATCTAAAAGCTGTCTTCCATTCGTCTCCGGGCCGTATACGGAGTAGATTATATGCCCCACGAAGATCTAATTTGGTAAATACTTTGGCCTGGCGAACTCTTTCCAACAATTCTGGAATTAGGGGCAACGGGTACCTGTTACGAATGGTTACCTTATTTAACTCCCGGTAGTCAATGCAGGGTCTTAGAGTACCATCCTTCTTCTTTACAAAGAATATTGGAGCTCCCGCTGGTGAAGAAGATGGTCGGATAAACCCCTTGGCTAAATTCTCATCTATATACTCTCGTAAAGATTTTAATTCCGGAGCCGCCAACGGGTAAACATGGCCGAAAGGAATCGCTGCTCCAGGAAGCAATTCTATGGGGCAGTCATACGGTCTATGTGGGGGAAGTTGATCTGCCTTCCTTTTATCACAAATGTCTGAGAATTCCTGATAAATCAGAGGGAGAGTAGGTACCTGTATCACCTCTTCCAAGTTCTGGGTAACTGGAGCCGCTACAGTTGGACTGATGGTAGAACTGCACTTCGGGAGAAAGGTTATCTCCTTGGTTTCCCAATTGATGATTGGATTTTGTGACCGTAACCAGGGAATTCCTAAAATTACAGGAAAATGAGGAGAAGATATTAACATGAATGAAAGTGTTTCTTGATGATCTGGTTCCATCTTACACTCCAGAGGCACTGTCTCCCGATCTACTGGTCCAGAAACTAATGGGGAACCATCCACCGTTTCCATAGTGATTGGTGAAGCTCTTAGTTGTGTCTTTATACCATGTTCCCTGCAAAAGAAGAATCCATGAAATTCCCACCTGCTCCAGAGTCTATCATGGCAGAACTTGATATCCACTGTTCCTCCCACTGAATCTGTATAGGAAGAGAACAATGTGAATATTTCTCCCCTTGATCTTTAGGGGAAGTCGGCATCAGTATTGGGGGAAAAACCGCATCTAGATGTAGACTGGTTTCCGAAACTTCAGACTCAGCGTCTGTGTTATCATAATCCCCTACTACCGCCAACACCTTGTTGGGTCGCCTAGGACATTTAGGACAATTGATAAGGAAATGATCCGATTGACCACAATAGAAACATAAGCGCTCACGGAAACGGTGTTCGCGGCGTTCATTATTCTCACGTCTCTGCAGTGAGTCCACCTGCATAGGCACCTCCTCAGCCTCTCGCGGGTTTTTGCCTGTGGTTTCCCTGGACGGAAGAGAGTAATTAGTAATGCGATTTACAGCGGCCCATTTTTCTTGTCTGCGTTCAGTTAAACGGATATCAATACGTACACAGTGCTGTATAAACAATTCAAACTCCTGTGGAGACTCTGAACGAGCTAGCTCATCCTTGATTACATTTGACAAACCTTTTCTAAAGATTGGTAATAAAGCATTGTTTTCCCACTGGGTGTCCACCACTAACCTTTTAAATTCAGTAACATATTCTATGACTGACCGTTTCCCCTGGCGTAAGGAAAGCAAGGCAGATTCAGCGGTAGCACGGCGGTTGGGATCGTCGAACATTTGCGCCATGGCTGCCAGAAAATTGTCCAAATTATTTAGACGGGTATCATGACTTTCAACCATAGGATTTGCCCAAGCCAGTGCACGTGATGTCAACAACATAATAATACATAGAACCTTAGATCTATCAGACCGGTAGTAAGAGGCATGTACATCAAAAAATAATATACATTGATTAACAAACCCACGAAATTGACTTCGGTCACCATTAAAACGGAATGGAGGCAATTTGGGCATACTGGTGGATGAGGTAGGCTCAGTAGGTAAGGCCTCCAGGACTCCTAACCTAGAACGTAGATCTTGGAGAGCCTGACCAAACCCCTGTGCATTATGATTAACCCGAGACTCCAAGTCTCTAAACTGATTGAGTGCAGCCGCCACCTCCTGCTGCAAGGAGTTAACTATGGTGAACAGTTTGTCTGCCCGTGTCTCCGTCATTGCCCCAGCAGAATCCTCTTTTTTAGGCTGGAATATCCTGTAATACTATTGTAGGAACTCGAGGATTCTGATAGCGTGGGGCAATGAACAATCAGAGACGGGTTTCTTTGAATGCAAATAATGTATTTGTGAAACAGCAAAACCCCCAAACAGCAAAACCCTCAAAAACAATATTCAAACAACCCGCAGTGACATGCAATGAGTCCATATATATATACACAAGTCCAGTCATATGAATCCGGATATATAAGTCCTTGAACCTCTATAGCGAGGGTGGCAAAGTTCCTACGACGGAGTCCTCACACAAATGTGACCACAAGGTAAGTCTGATGCATAGGTTACGTGGCTGGATTTACACACTGCTGGTGTGTGAAGAGTCAGATCCAGGTATGCAGAAAACACAGGGAGGTCCAGGAACAAGTTAATCTCAGTTGTGGCTTAATTCAGTGAAGTCCAACAACAAGTTCATAAGTCAGTAAGGTTCCAGTAATAGTTCCAACAGCTCTCACCAGAGGTAATGCACAAAGGGTTAAACAGCAACAGTTCAGAAACACAGTTCTTATCAGATGGAGTGAACCAAGGGTTAAATTCCCAAGTCAACAGTTTAGTGACAACACAGTATGTGCAACTTACATATGCAGAGAATGTCCAGAGCCATGGGTAGAAACTGCTGTGGCAGAGAAACACCTGAAGATAACCTGGTTATGCACTTCCCTGGTAAATACACAACGATCTGTGAGGAACAAGCAGCTGGGTTGCAGGGAAACGGAAGCAGAATATTCCAGCAGTGAAGCCAGCACCTGAGCCGGGTTTTAAACAAACGAACAGGAAATAGGGCAAAGAAAACAGCAAACTCCATTTTAACAAAGGGCAAAATCATTGACAAAGTTACCTAGAAAACCCGGAATACTGACAGCCTTGCATACAAGGATAGGGATCGGAAAGCCATGCATACAAGAATAGGGGATAAGGAGATATGCATACAAGGACAGGGACCAGGGAGCCATACATACAAGGACAGGGACCGGGGAGCCATGCATACCAGGACATGGATGAGGGGACAATGCATACCCGGCTTATACTCGAGCCAATAAGCTTACCCAGTTTTTCATGGCAAAATTAGGTGCCTCGTCTTATATTTGAAAAAATATACTAAAACAGTACTCGCGCTTTGAATCAAACACACCCAATACTGATCGCAACACGTACCTGGGGTTTTCAGAAGGTTTATACACGGATATTTGAAATGATAAGTCAGCGACTTATGTTTGTGTGATAGTAGGCACTTTTTGTACACTGCGCCACTAAATGCAAGTAAGAAAAAATAAAATCAATAACCGCATAAAATTAGAGCTGAAATAAGCCTAAATAACTGCTCATAGGATTAAGAAGGACAGAATTGCATATACGTCCTTAAAAAATGTGCCTTTTGAGTAATCCCTAAGGAGAAAAAAATCCCAATGCTAAAAATATTTAAAGTGAAACTCTAGATGTGCAAAATGAAGATAATGTGCATTTGATATGGTATAAATATACCCAAAAATAAAGTGCCAACTGTGCAATGTTGAAGTGCAAGATACTTAAAAACCAGCTTTATGTAATATACCCATTTCCTTATTAAACATCGTGAAGTGGTAAACAAGAAAAAGTCCTGGTAATCCTATGTGCTTAATGGGAGTGTAAACGGTGATATTAAATTAATCCACAAACGTTACCTTGTGTCCAGAGTATTAATTTACCCAGTACCTGACCGGGAAATATGATACTTAGCTTGGGATGAAATTCAGAACGATCTGGTGTTGGTGAAAGGAAAGAGTCCTGGAGAGCTGCCCCGGCCGGTGGCAAGCTCTCCTCCTCACTAGCGCTGCCGCACGACTGCACTCCGGGGAGCATCGGCAGTCCACAGGCACCGATACCGCTCCAACACGGCTCTCCCTCCTAATGGTGCTGCCGTGCGTCTGTTCTCCGGGAGTGACTGCAGTATCCGGACGCCGACACGTGATGTGATCACGTGATGTCTTTGTTCAAGCTACGGTGTGCAGAAAGAGCCACAATACCATCCTACGCGTTTCGGAGAGCTAACGGCCTCCTTCATCAGGGATCCCGGATCGTTCTGAATTTCATCCCAAGCTAAGTATCATATTTCCCGGTCAGGTACTGGGTAAATTAATACTCTGGACACAAGGTACCGTTTGTGGATTAATTTAACCCCTTCCCGACCCATGACGCCGACGTCGGCGTCATGAAAACCTGTGCCATCCCGACCCATGACGCCGACATCGGCGTCATGCTATAAATCATGTTCCTGCGGGTCGGGGGACCGGGGTCACTGAAAGGTCACCCGACCCGCAGTAACAGGACCCTTACTGCATCACCACAGGGGGGTTGGCTTAACCCCCACGTGGCCACGATCGCTCTGATTGGCTGTTAAAAGTGAAACAGCCAATCAGAGCGATTTGTAATATTTCACCAATGAAACTGGTGAAATATTACAATCCAGCCATGGCCGATGCTGCAATAGCATCTGCCATGGCTGGACACCGCGATCAGACCCCCCCCCACACCATGTCACGGCGGTGATCGGCCGCCGCCATCGAAAGATGGCAGCGATCGGTCACCGCCGTCGCTGTCTGCTCCCCTGCTCCTGCGATCATCCCCCCTCACCTTCCGATCCCCCCCTCACCTTCCGACGTCCCCTACTCACCTCTCCCGGTCCACCGATGTCCCTGGAACCGTCCCGGCGGCTGCCCGGGATTCTTCATGGGCGCCACCATCTTGGAAAATGGCGGGCGCGTGCGCAGTGCGCCCGCCGGCCGGCGCATGCGCAGTGCGCCCTCCATTGTACAAAAATTTATTTTGATCACTGTGATAAACTGTCACAGTGATCAAAATAAAAAAAAAGTAAATGAACCCCCCCTGTCATAGGTAGGGACAAATAATAAAATAAAGAATTTTTTTTTTTTTCCTAGCGGATTTTGCTGCTGATCCGCAGCGGATATCGCTGCTGATCCGCGGCGGATTTCGCGGCTGATCCGCGGCGGATTTTGCTGCGGATCCGCGGCGGATATCGCTGCTGATCCGCGGCTGATTTCGCTGCTGATCCGCGGCGGATTTCGCTGCGGATCCGCGGTGGATTTCGCTGCGGATCCGCGGCTGATTTCGCTGCTGATCCGCGACGGATTTCGCTGCTGATCCGCGGCGGATATCGCTGCTGATCCGCGGCTGATTTCGCTGCTGATCCGCGGCGGATTTCGCTGCTGATCCGCGGTGGATTTCGCGGCTGATCCGCGGCGGATTTCGCTGCTGATCCGCGGCGGATATCGCTGCTGATCCGCGGCGGATTTCGCTGCTGATCCGCGGCTGATTTCGCTGCTGATCCGCGGCGGATTTTGCTGCGGATCCGCGGCGGATTTAGCTGCTGATTTGCGGCGGATTTCGCTGCTGATCCGCGGTGGATTTCGCTGCTGATCTGCGACTGATTTCGCTGCGGATCCGCGGCTGATTTCGCTGCTGATCCGCGGCGGATTTTGCTGCTGATCCGCGGCGGATTTTGCTGCTGATCCGTGGCGGATTTTGCTGCTGATCCGCGACTGATTTTGCTGCGGATCCGCGGCTGATTATCTGCTGATTCATCTTCGCTAGCGGGTATAGCATAACGCGATCGCGTTATGCTATACCGTTACCAGCCGGTCAACGCTACGTGTTGAACGGGCTGGTAAAACGCAATATGAACCCAACCTTAGGGTTAGAACTAGGGTTAGGGTTAGCATTAGGGTTTCGCTGCTGATCCGCGGCGGATTTCGCTGCTGATCCGCGGCTGATTTCGCTGCTGATCCGCGGCTGATTTCGCTGCTGATCAGCGGCGGATTTCGCTGTGGATCCGCGGCGGATTTCGCTGCTGATTCGCGGCGGATTTTGCTGCTGATCCGCGGCGGATTTCGCTGCTGATCCGCGGCGGATTTCGCTGCTGATCCGCGACTGATTTCGCTGCGGATCCGCGGCGGATTTTGCTGCTGATCCGCGGCGGATTTTGCTGCTGATCCGCGGCTGATTTTGCTGCTGATCTGCGACTGATTTTGCTGCGGATCCGCGGCTGATTATCTGCTGATTCATCTGCGCTAGCGGGTATAGCATAATGCGATCGCGTTATGCTATACCGTTACCAGCCGGTCAACGCTACGTGTTGAACGGGCTGGTAAAACGCAATATGAACCCAGCCTTAGGGTTAGAACTAGGGTTAGGGTTAGCATTAGGGTTAAGGTTAGAATTACGGTTAGGGTTGGAATTTGGGTTAGGGTTGGAATTAGGCTAGGGTTGGAATTGTAGTTAGGTTTATGGTTAGAGTTGGGATTAGGGTTAGGGGTGTGTTGGGGTTAGGGTTATGATTAGGGTTTGTATTAGGGTTAGGTGTGTGTAGGGTTAGGGTTGGGGTTAGGGGTGTGTTGGGGTTAGGGTTGGAGTTAGAATTGAGGGGTTTCCACTATTTAGGCACATCAGGGGGTCTCCATACGCGACATGGCGCCACCATTGATTCCTGCAAATTTTGCGTTCAAAAAGTCAAACAGTGCTCCCTTTATTCCAAGCCCCGACGTATGCCCAAACAGTGGTTTATCCCCACATATGAGGTATCAGCGTACTCGGGAAAAATTGCACAATAACTTTGGGGGTTCTAATTTCTCCTGTTAACATTGGGAAAAAAATTGGGGACTAAAAATTATTTTTGTGGAAAAAAAATGATTTTATATTTTCACGGTTCTGCGTTATAAACTTCTGTGAAGGACTTGGAGATTCAAAGTGCTTATCACACATCTATAGGAGTTCCTTGGGGGATCTAGTTTCCAAAATGGGGTCACTTGTGGGGAGTTTCTACTGTTTAGGCACATCAGGGACTCTGCAAACGTAACATGACGCCCGAAGACCATTCCATCAAGTGGGCATTTCAAAACGTCACTACTTCCCATCCGAGCCCCGACGTGTGCCCATACAGTACTTTTCTCCCACATATGGGATATCAGCATACTCAGGACAAATTGGACAACAACTTTTGGGGTCTAATTTCTCATGTTACCCTTGGGAAAATAAAAAAATTGGGGACTAAAAGATCCTGATTGTGGAAAAAATATGATTTTTTTATTTTCATGCTCGGGTGTTATAAACTTCTGTGTAGCCCTTGGGGGTTCAAAGTGCTCACCACACTTCTAGATAAGTTCTTTGCGGGGTCTAGTTTCCAAAATGGGGTCACTTTTGGGGAGTTTCTACTGTTTAGGCACATCAGGGGCTCTGCAAACGTAACAAGATGCCCGCAGACCATTCCATCAAGTCGGCATTTCAAAGCGTCACTACATCCCTTCTGAGCCCTGACGTGTGCCCAAACAGTGGTTCCCCCCCACATATGGGGTACTAGCGTATTCAGGACAAAATGGACAACAACTATTGGGGTCCAATTTCTCCTGTAACCATTGTGAAAATAAAAAATAGTGGGCTAAAAAATCATTTTTTGAGAAAAAAAAATGATTTTTTATTTTCACGGCTCTGCGTTATAAACTTCTGTGAAGTACCTGGGGGTTCAAAGTGCTCACTATGCATCTAGATAAGTTCCTTAGGGCGTCTAGTTTCCAAAATGGGGTCACTTGTGGGGGAGCTCCACTGTTTAGGCACACAGGAACTCTCCAAATGCGACATGGCAACCGCTAAATATTCCAGCATATTTTCCATTCAAAAAGTCAAATGACGCTCCTTCCCTTCTGAGCCCTGCCGTGCGTCCAAACAGTGGTTTATGACCACATATGAGGTATCTGTGTACTGAGAAGAAATTGCCCAACAAATTTTAGGATCCAATTTATACTGTTGCCCATGTGAAAATGAAAAAAACTGAGGCTAAAAGAAAATTTTTGTGAAAAAAAAGTACTTTCTTTTTTTTACGGATCAATTTGTGAAGCACCTGGGGGTTCAAAGAGCTCACTATGCATCTAGAAAAGATCCTTAGGGCGTCTAGTTTCCAAAATGGGGTCACTTGTGGGGGAGCTCCAATGTTTAGGCACACAGGAACTCTCCAAATGCGACATGGCAACCGGTAAATATTCCAGCATATTTTCCATTCAAAAAGTCAAATGGCGCTCCTTCCCTTCTGAGCCCTGCCGTGCGTCCAAACAGTGGTTTATGACCACATATGAGGTATCTGTGTACTCAGAAGAAATTGCCCAACAAATTTTAGGATCCAATTTATACTGTTGCCCATGTGAAAATGAAAATAACTGAGGCTAAAAGAAAATTTTTGTGAAAAAAAAGTACTTTCTTTTATTTACGGATCAATTTGTGAAGCACCTGGGGGTTCAAAGTGCTCACTATGCATCTAGATAAGTTCCTTAGGGCGTCTAGTTTCCAAAATGGGGTCACTTGTGGGGAGCTCCAATGTTTAGGCACACAGGGACTCTCCAAATGCGACATGGCAACCGCTAAATATTCCAGCATATTTTCCATTCAAAAAGTCAAATGGCGCTCCTTCCCTTCTGAGCCCTGCCGTGCGCCCAAACAGTGGTTTATGACCACATATGAGGTATCTGTGTACTCAGGAGAAATTGCTCAACAAATTTTAGGATCCAATTTATACTGTTGCCCATGTGAAAATGAAAATAACTGAGGCTAAAAGAAAATTTTTGTGAAAAAAAAGTACTTTCTTTTATTTACGGATCAATTTGTGAAGCACCTGGGGGTTCAAAGTGCTCACTATGCATCTAGATAAGTTCCTTAGGGGGTCTAGTTTCCAAAATTGGGTCACTTGTGGGGGAGTTCCAATGTTTAGGCACACAGGGACTCTCCAAATGCGACATGGCAAGCGCTAAATATTCCAGCATATTTTCTATTCAAAAAGTCAAATGGCGCTCCTTCCCTTCTGAGCCCTGCCGTGCGCCCAAACAGTGGTTTATGACCACATATGAGGTATCTGTGTACTCAGGAGAAATTGCCCAACAAATTTTAGGATCCAATTTATACTCTTGCCCATGTGAAAATGAAAAAAACTGAGGCTAAAAGAAAATTTTTGTGAAAAAAAAGTACTTTCTTTTTTTTTTGCGGATCAATTTGTGAAGCACCTGGGGGTTTAAAGTGCTCACTATGCATCTAGATAAGTTCCTTAGGGCGTCTAGTTTCCAAAATGGGGTCACTTGTGGGGGAGCTCCAATGTTTAGGCACACAGGGACTCTCCAAATGCGACATGGCAACCGCTAAATATTCCAGCATATTTTCCATTCAAAAAGTCAAGTGGCGCTCCTTCCCTTCTGAGCCCTGCGGTGCGCCCAAACAGTGGTTTATGACCACATATGAGGTATCTGTGTACTCAGGAGAAATTGCCCAACAAATTTTAGGATCCAATTTATACTGTTGCCCATGTGAAAATGAAAAAAACTGAGGCTAAAAGAACATTTTTGTGAAAAAAAAGTACTTTCTTTTTTTACAGATCAATTTGTGAAGCACCTGGGGGTTCAAAGTGATCACTGTGCATCTATATAAGTTCCTTAGGGGGTCTAGTTTCCAAAATGGGGTCACTTGTGGGGGAGCTCCAATGTTTAGGCACACAGGGACTCTCCAAATGTGACATGGCAACCGCTAAATATTCCAGCATATTTTCCATTCAAAAAGTCAAATGGCGCTCCTTCCCTTCTGAGCCCTGCCGTGCGCCCATACAGTGGTTTATGACCACATATGAGGTATCTGTGTACTCAGGAGAAATTGCCCAACAAATTTTAGGATCCATTTTATCCTGATACCCATGTAAAAATGAAAAAATTGATGCTAAAAGAAAATTTTTGTTGGAAAAATTAAAATGTCCATTTTTTCCTTCCACGTTGCTTTAGTTCCTGTGAAGCACCTGAAGGGTTAATAATCTTCTTGAATGTAGTTTTGAGTAGCTTGAGGGGTGCAGTTTTTATAAAGGTGTCACTTTTGGGTATTTTCTGCCATATAGACCCCTCAAAGTGACTTCAAATGTGAGGTGGTCCCTAAAAAAAATGGTTTTGTAAATGTTGCTGTAAAAATGAGAAATCGCTGGTCAACTTTTAACCCTTATAACTTCCTAACAAAAAAAAATGTTGTTCCCAAAATTGTGCTGATGTAAAGTAGACATGTGGGAAATGTTATTTATTAACTATTTTGTGCCACATAACTCTCTGGTTTAACAGAATAAAAATTAAAAATTTGAAAATTACAAAATTTTCAGAATTTTCGCCAAATCTCCATTTTTTTCACAAATAAACGCAAAAATTATCGACCTAAATTTACCACTAACATGAAGCCCAATATGTCACGAAAAAAATATCTCAGAATCGCTAGGATCCGTTGAAGCATTCCTGAGTTATTACCTCATAAAGGGACACTGGTCAGAATTGCAAAAAATGGCAAGGTCTTTAAGGTCAAAATAGGCTGGGTCATGAAGGGGTTAATATCACCGTTTACACTCCCATTAAGCACTTAGGATTACCAGGACTTTTTCTTGTTTACCACTTCACGATGTTTAATAAGGAAATGGGTATATTACATAAAGCTGGTTTTTAAGTATCTTGCACTTCAACATTGCACAGTTGGCACTTTATTTTTGGGTATATTTATACCATATCAAATGCACATTATCTTCATTTTGCACATCTAGAGTTTCACTTTAAATATTTTTAGCATTGGGATTTTTTTCTCCTTAGGGATTACTCAAAAGGCACATTTTTTAAGGACGTATATGCAATTCTGTCCTTCTTAATCCTATGAGCAGTTATTTAGGCTTACTTCAGCTCTAATTTTATGCGGTTATTGATTTTATTTTTTCTTTCTTGCATTTAGTGGCGCAGTGTACAAAAAGTGCCTACTATCACACAAACATAAGTCGCTGACTTATCATTTCAAATATCCGTGTATAAACCTTCTGAAAACCCCAGGTACGTGTTGCGATCAGTATTGGGTGTGTTTGATTCAAAGCGCGAATACTGTTTTAGTATATTTTTTTATTACTCTCCTTTCTCCTTGTGGTAGGAGTTTCTTGTACTTGCAGCGGATCCAGCACATATATACTTGCGCCGCTACATCTGTTTTTAATTTTTAATTCGTCTTATATTTGGGTCAGCTTATACTCGAGTATATACAGTATGTTATAATTATAATTTGTTGTCAGCATTTCTGCATAAATACTTTTTACTTTTTAAATAGATATCCAGTTTAGTCCAATTCAACAATTCAGTTCATGCCTTATAAAAAATAATGAACGAAGCACATTTGCTTTAAAATAATTAAAATGAATAAACCCAGTGAAGAGTAAAAGTCAATTACCATTCTGTAAATTGTGAATATAAAGAAAAACAAATTTTAAGAAAGATGCAATGTACATTGATTATTTAAGAAATAAAACTTATTCAAAAATAGCAATGCTGCCCTTGTCTCTAATTTACACAGGCTACTAAATCAAGCATTTGCAATGAATCAGAACTGATACAAATTGTTTTTGACTTTTTGAGGTTAAGTGGTAGAGTGGTGCACTCGCAAAGCTAACAACACAAATTTAAATCACAAAGTGAGTAAAGTATAAGAAGATTCTGTTTTCTTTAAAAGCTTTTGTTGAAGGTAGATAGAAGTTTGCCCTTTAAAGCAATGCTTTATTAAATAGAGGTAAGTTCTTTTATTTGTTTATTGATTGCTTTGTAGTTAATGTACATATCTTGTAGACTGTATATCTAATATGCATTATTATTTTATAACATACAGAGGTCATAAGTAAAAATGTTTTTTGGGCATATTTTATATTTGTCATATTTGACAGAAATTGATAAATACTGTGTGCCAGATTCATCAACAATGGGTACATCATTCTGATGAATTTGACAAAGGCTTAAAATAATCACAGGTTAAAAATGGCATGGTTTTCCTATACTTTTCTGTATAAGAGGAACCCTACAAATAGATGTCCTTTCAAATTATATAGTTTAAATGAATTTACATCATGTTTCAGCCAAGTAAACTGCTTTTCAAGGTTTACACATGAAACTAATTATGATGACTATTTTATATATTTGTCTCCTTTTGTAATTAAAATGTTCATGTCTTAAAGCAACACTCCAACATGTTATTCCTATACAGTGCAACATAAGCGTTTATTAAAAAATAATGTGGATGCTTTCATATGTGTTAATATAAGTGTTTTAATTGATGTGCCACTCCTTGATTGTCTGCTATATTGATTACTTATTCACCTATTATTATTATTATTATTATTTGGATAGTTAATAACAGCAGTGATAGATGAGTGACATTGCATTGTTGACTTAAAATGTGTTCAATCATATGCTATGTAATGAAACTTCACACTGCAAAGTCTTAGGGGCTGCCTCCCTTGTCTGCTTCTTGAAATGTATTTCTTCCTGTCAGCTCCTGCTTGTGATAGGGTTCTTCTTGTCAGCTGTTACAAACAGGTGACAAGGGGCGCAGTGTAAATAAACTGAAGATTATGTGCTGCACATTGTACATACATATAATCTAGAAATGTAAGACAGTGCAGTTATATAACTTTTGCTAACTAATATATGGACCCAAGTGCAACATAGCTTCTCTCCTATATAAGGCAGAAATTAAAAATCTCCCCAGATATCTTCAGATGCTAGGTTGACATACAAATTCATAAAAGTGGAGCAATTTGGGGAGGAATCTGACATTTGCCTAAATGGACTTGATACATGATGATGTGATCCTGTAGTTCACAGTAAATCAGAGACTTACAGTACATACTGCCAACATGGGATAGCATGTAATGGATGGTCATTGTGGATCACATAATGTAACCACTAGTGTTGAGCGATACTGCTCGATATCTAAAAATATTGTATCGGAATGGTATCGCCGATATCACTAAATATCATCGATATCCGATTACGATACCGGAAGTCCCATGTAAGTCTATGGGAACAAAATATCGCAACAAAAAAAACCCCTTTCTTTCGTTGTAAACACAAAATATACACACATAGAATACACATATATATATATATATATATACATGTCATTGTGACATATATATATACATATATTTATAGTTTATACACTTCTACATAGTAAAATAGACTCTGATTCAATTGCCGGGTAAAGCCGTGACATACCCCATAGAAGTCGACGGGCTCGGTGCCGAGTACCCCCAAAACCTCTGGCTCTGTGCGACTCAACTTGGGCGTCACGAACAGGATTCTGTAGCTCGCTATAAGCGAGTCCTGTGTGCCTCAATTGAACTGGTTTTGTGCTTGAGAATTGCTAAAATCATCAGAGAATGTATTTGCCATTTTTCCGCTATATCTGCGTCACGACGAGGCACTGGTGAAGAAGAAGGGCGTGCTCTTCGTGGGTGTACACTCACTCAGTGGCGCGAAAACGATGGCCGACCACTCTAAATGGTACTGCAATGTAAGATCGTGCCCCACAGCTCTTCAGTTCCGCCTCCTCATCCTCCTCAGTGTGCGGAAACTAACACGAAGGTCCCGCCTCCCTACAAAAGAGGGGCCCTCTCCAGATGCTAATGACACATGTGACTTGGCAGAGATGGCTAATGGACACGAGCAGAAGTGTGAAGGGATGGAGCAGTCAGAGCTCTCCCCCCACGGAAGCGACCCGATCGCCACGGAACCACCGTTGGGCACCGGCCTGGAAACCCTCCTACGCTGCAAGAAGCGGAGGATACCCTAAGAGGCCTGGCCCGGCACCGGGAGGAGGTCGCCAGGATGGAAGCCAGCTGGCGTGCCCTAAAACTAAACTTGGAGCGGCGCCAATCCCTCTTACCTGAAGTGTCTGTACCGGAAGGTGAGGCACCCGTTCTAGTAGAGGAGTCCGTGCGGGCATCCCAGCCCTTGCAATGTGATCCGGTTGACGTTGTCGCAGTGGAGGCACCCGTTCGTGCAAAAAACTCTGCACCGGCAGCACCCCAGATCCCGCTGTCTGCCCCCGTCGCTGAGACAGAAGAAGCGACACCCGTCCTCATGGAGGAGGCCGCGCAGGCACCAGAGCACTACCTGCCTGTACCGGAGCCCCGACTGTCATCTGTTCCAGAGCCGGCTGCTTCCTCCGCAGGTGAGCGCCGCCAGGACTGGGGGGCGCCAGGAGAGCTGCCGCAAACTGGGCATCGTAAGCTGGCATTTGATGGTGGAGACATGGAGCAGCTGGTGGAGGAGAATTACAACCGGCGTCAGGAGGAAGAGTGGAGACGTTGGGAGCGGGAAGCAGAGCGACAAAGGGAGCAGCGAGAATCCCAAAAGCTTCGGCAACATCAACTGGAGAAGGACCGGGCAGATAAGGACCGGATGAGAAAAGATAAAGGAACCCTGTGGGAGCCGCGGCGTAAGGGTGCAGTACGGAGCTTTAAATTGAAAGGTGGTTGGGGCTTCATCCAGGAGCCTGGACTTTATTTAGAAGTCTTTGTGACCCGGCGGGACGTGGAGACTCACCTCCCAGAAGGACACCGGGGAGGGACCTGTTGCCAGGAGACTTGGTGACTTACACCCGACACTGGGGTTACAATGGATGGTACGCCCTAAATGTTACCAGGTGCGACCCCTACTCCCCAGAGTGTCAGGAACCTGTGAGACCCTCGGAGCCTTCAGCCTCCCACATCCAGGCCTCTGCACAAGTGCCCACCCCACGCCGTAAATCTCCCCAGCCTCCCTCAGTGGTCTCCTCAGCAGCCCAGCTATGGACATGATAACTATAGCTGGCCCGTACCCGGCGCCTGTTAGGCCCCCTGGGGTTCGTTCAGTCCGTGACATAGGGCTCCAGACCCGGAGGGAGATGAAAGAGGTGGCCACACAGACACAGATAGCGGGTCACGACTTGACTGTACAGGCCACACGACGTCATCAGGTCTGGTGGTCCTTGGTGTCTCGGATGTTTGGCAAGCATCAGAACAGTACCAGGTGGTACCTGGAACACCCTGCCAAAGAATTATAAATAACCCCGGGCAGGGTCCCTGTATGTAAATAGTTAAATTGTTGATGTACCCGGACGGGTGAATGTTCATAAAAAAAAAATTTTAATTTAATAAAAAACACAACACAGTTTTCATTACTTTTATTACAGTCTCATCTGCGACGCCATGGATCTCCTGTAAAAAAAATGAAAAAAAAAACAGCAGTATACCACCTGTCCGACGCAGTCCATAGTAACGAGTGTCCACGACGATCCAGCTCTGCTACATCAGAATGACAGGCAGAGCCTGTCATCCCGGCGCAGCACAGCTGATTACCTGCTTCCCCGGCGGTGACGTCATCGGACTGGTTTACGGCCGGGATTACCCTGCAGTCATTGCAGTTATCGCGAAAAATTGCATGTGACCGCCAGGGAGAAGATAATGGCGGCCATCAAGCAGTCTAGGACGTGACCGCCGGAGATCTTCTGCCAGGTAAGTGCCGCTGACTCCTGACAGACCCGACCGACGGACACTCACAGTGACAGTGACAAATCCGATTCCGGTATCCGATATGACGAAAATATCGGTACTCGGAATCGAAAGCCCGATACAGCTAATATCGGCCGATACCCGATATTTGCAGTATCGTATCGCTCAAAAACTAGTAACCACTCAAATGAAAAAAATCAAGATATATGGACATAACTAAGCTGGGATAATGTGACGCATTTATTAATGGTTTTAGACAATTTTTGCTGCTTGATAGAGATTTAGAATGTGGGTTGTGGCTAAGTATGCATTTAAGATATGCCAAATTTAGAAATGTTATGCTCCAGCTTGCCAACTTAAAGACAATGAAAACTCATACTGGACCATTTAATGAATGCACCAGATGAATGATCCTACATTAGCTACTGTTATGAATGTGGTATATTTTAAAACTGTCAACTGTCTAAATTTCCACTGTATAACATTTACATTGGACTAGTAAATATGACCTTATATGTTTTAAAAAAAACGTTAATCTTAACATGTGCCATGTTTAATAACAAAATTAAGGCAATTGCAATCATCAATAATGTTTATATATGAGACCCACTATAATGTAGAAACACATAGGTGAGAGCATACATATATTGCTAACACCTAATGGTGAGAGCTATAAATATGGTTCACAACTGACAGCTGACATGATAATTTCATAGCAAAAAGGAGAAGCTTCATATAATGTTTGTCTGCCTGAAAGATAAAAAAAATACTCTTTGGCTTACAATAAATTGCTTCTACTAATTCAGTAAACATATCACGTTGTCTAGTAGATGAAATACATGTACAGTATATGTATGTCAGTTATATTTACCATTATTCTAAAGTGCATGATAATGTCTACATATAATTATTAGCTTTGCATAAACGTTGCTCTACTTATTGCCTTATTGCTTACTGATCATACATAAGGGTATGTTAAACTATACAGATGAAGAAAATATTAACAGTGCCATCTTCTAAACTAACATAAGAACAACCTTTCCTGTCTTTACAGATAATGTTTGGCTTATTTGTATCCTAAAAGGTGTAATCTTTACACTAGATAATGGGAAAAAGTGCCCTAAAATGTAGTGAAGCAAAGTGCAGTGTAATATATGAACACTTAGTTTGTATAACATGAGGAGTAGTTTGTGTACCAAAGGGGGCATGGGTAGAGGTCTGTGTTACAGGGGAAGCATGGAAAGTGTGTTGTGTAATGGGGGCATGGAGAGCTTTCTGCTACAAAGGTGAAAAATAGGGAACAGTCTGTGTAATAGAGGGGGTATGATGAGTAGTCTGTGTAACAGAGAGGGTATAGTAAGCAGTCTGTGTAACAGAATGGGTAGGTGAGCAGAGGGGGTATGGTGAACAGTCTGTGTAACAGAGGGGGTATGGTGAGCAGTCTAGGTAATAAAAATAGAGGGGGTATGGTAGTAGTGTGTGTAACAGAGTGTGTATGGTGAGTAGTTTGCAGGGTCGGACTGGGGCACTGGGACACCGGTGGGCCCGCCCCCCCAGCCCCAACTCCTGCCTCCTTCATTGGTGCGGCTATGCCTACCCTGCAAGCTAATAGCAGGCACCAAGCAGCACACTTTGTTCTATAGCCGGCACCGACAGGCAGGCTGCGGCTGCACAAGTGAAGTGCAGTGGCAGTGTCTTCACATTACCTGCCCTCGGCTTCTATTGAAGAGCGGTGCCTGCCTGCCGACCCTCAATTCAGCCTGCACAGTCTCAGGCTCACAGCTGATTGTGCAAGGCTGAGTCTGAGAGGAGACAGCAGGCACTGTTTCCTGCGCTGAGTCTCCTGCTCCTCTTCTACAATACCCTGGACAGCTGTGAATGTGATCTAAAGCTGATTGGCTTCAATACAGCCAATCAGCATTAGTTTTCTTTATGTGACCTCACAGCACAGCTAAGGCAGGAAGCTGTGCTGTGATAGGTCAGCTGTCCTGCCCAAGCAGAGCACAGCAGATTTGTATAGAGGAGCAGAGGGACAACGTTGCTGGCTGCAGAGTGAGTGTATGTAAGTAAATATAAACTATGAAGCCTGCAGCCTGACTAGTTCTCCAGCCACTGAGGCAGTTAGGGAAGGGGCCCCCATGTAATCTAAAAGGGACACAGGTGAGGGGGCTCACATGAAATTTCCTGTGGGCCCCCTCCTCCACTGTTTCACCTCTAATTTTCTGATGTAGTATATAGAGCAGGGGTGGGCAATTAATTTTGCCAGGGGACCGCATGAGAAATTGGGATGGTTTTAGAGGGCCGGACTAATATAATTAACTCCGTTCTACCCAATACTGTATATATACATATATATATATATATATATATATACTGTATACTGTATATATACATACCTGTCCATTATCATCATCTTCTCCCCATCATCGTCAATGCCTCCCCATTATCAGCAATGTATGCCCATATACTATATACTACACCACACAGGAGAGCCGACAGATCCTCTATATACTACACCACACAGGAGAGCTGACAGATCATCTATATACTACACCAAGGAGCTGACGCCTCTATATACTACATCCACAATGGAGAGCCGACAGATCCTCTTATATATCGGGCAAGGCGTCCGGGCGCATCCGGGCCGCCGGCTGTCAGTGACGGCCCGCGAGCGCTCCGTGAGTACAGGGCCGGATCAGGGACATACTTACTCTCCCGTGCTCGGCTGCTGCAGCTCCGGGCTCCACGGCGCTTCCTCTCACGCCGGCGCTGAATGACGTCATCATTCAGCGGCGGCTGTGTTATAGAGAGCGGGGCGCTGGACAGGTAAGACGTCGTCTCGTGTGGTGTTGTGTCTATGTAGTGCGGCTTTGTGTGTGTTGTGTGTGTGAGTGTTATGTGCTGTCTGTGTGTGTATATGAGGATTGTCAGCTATGGTGAGGCATATATATGGAAGGATTATGGCTCTGTATTGATGATATGGCAGGCATTGTGCATGGGAGTAGATATGAGGGATGGCAGCATTGATGATGATGGAGAAGATGATGATAATGGGCAGGTATTGATCATATGGCAGGCATTGATGGTTGAGAAGATGAGGATGGCGGCTTCTGTGTATGAGATATATGAGGAGAGTTTTTGGGAGATTATATAAGGGCGCTTATGTGTGGGAAGATATGAGATGCTGATAAGGAGGCTTGATGTGATGAGAAATAGAGATCTTGGGCAGGTTTTGATGATATGGACGGCTTTGTGTGGGAGAAGAGATGTGATCTGTGGGCAGGCATTGAGATGTGGCGTGGTGATAATGGAGGATTGTTAGGCACATCTGTGTGGTGAGATATAGAGATATGCAGCTTGTGTGTGGGAGTATATAGAGGATTGTCAGCTTTGTGTGGGAAGAGATGAGATGCAGCTTGCTGTGTGGGATTGATATATGGAGGATTGTCAAGGCGCATTGTGATGGGAGATAGAGATTGAGCTCTGTATGGGTGATATATAGGGACTGATGTCTGTGGGTGTAGTTTATAGAGTTGTCGTTTTATTATATATAGATTATCTTGGTATATATAGGATTCAGTCTTGGGTTATAGAGGATTTCGCTCCTGTTGTGTGTATATAAGATCGCACCTCGGGGATATAAGGTCGTCAGCTCTCCGAGTGGTGTAGTATATGGACTGTGCTCCCTGGGGGCAAATTAGATGCCACCCTGGTGATGTAGTATGGATTGTCAGCTCTCCTGTGTGGTGTGTATATAGAGGATCTGTCAGCTCCTGTGTGGTGTAGTTATAGAGGATCTGTCAGCTCTCCTGGGGTAGTATAGAGTGGTTGTAGTATATAGAGGTTGTCAGTCTTGTTGGGTAGTTTAAGTTGTGCTCTCCTGTGTGGTGTAGTAAATAGAGATCTGTCAGCTCTCCTGTGTGGTGGTATGAGATCTGTATCTCTGTGTGGTGTAGTATATAGAGATCTGTCAGCTCTCCTGTATGGTGTAGTATATAGAGGATCTGTCAGCTCTGTTGGTGAGATATAGAGGATTGTAGACTGGTGTTGTAGTATATAGAGGATACTGTCAGCTCTCCTGTGTGGTGTAGTATATAAGGATCTGTCAGCTCTCCTGTGTGGTGTAGTATATAGAGGATCTGTCGCTCTCTGTGTGGTGTAGTATATAAGAGGATCTGTGGCTCTCCTGTGTGGTGTAGTATATAGAGGATCTATCAGCTCTCCTGTGTGGTGTAGTATATAGAGGATCTGCAGCTCTCCTGTGTGGTAGTAGTATATATGAGGATCTGTCGCTCTCCTGTGTGGTGTAGTATATAGAGGATCTGTCAGCTCTCCTGTGTGGTGTGTTATAGAGGATCTTCAGCTCTCCTGTGTGGTGTAGTATATAGAGGATCTGTCAGCTCTCATGTTGGTGTAGTATATAGAGGATCTGTCAGCTCTCCGTGTGTAGTGTATATGAGGATCTGTGCTCTCCTGTGTGGTGTAGTATATAGAGGATTGTCGCTCTCCTGGTGGTAGTATATAAGGATCTTCAGCTCTCCTGTGTGGTGTAGTATATAGAGGATCTGTCAGCTCTCCTGTGTGGTGTAGTATATAGAGGATCTGTCGGCTCTCCGTGTGGTTTAGTATATAGAGGATCTGTCAGCTCTCCTGTGTGGTGTAGTTATAGAGGATTGTCAGCTCTCCTGTTGGTGAGTATATAGAGGATCTGTCAGCTCTCCTGTTGTGTGTAGTATATAGAGGATCTGTCGCTCTCCTGGTGGTGTAGTATATAGAGGATCTATCAGCTCTCCTGTGTGGTGTGTATATAGAGGATCTGTCAGCTCTCCTGTGTGGTGTAGTATATAGAGGATCTGTCGGCTCTCAGTGTGGTGTAGTATATAGAGGATCTGTCGGCTCTCCTGTGTGGTGTAGTATATAGAGGATCTGTCGGCTCTCCTGTGTGTGTAGTATATAGAGGATCTGTCAGCTCTCCTGTGTGGTGTAGTATATAGAGGATCTGTCGGCTCTCCTGTGTGGTGTAGTATATAGAGGATCTGTCGCTCTCCTGTGTGGTGTAGTATATAGAGGATCTGTCAGCTCTCCTGTGTGGTGTAGTATATATAGAGGATCTGTGGCTCTCCTGTGTGGTGTAGTATATAGAGGATCTGTCAGCTCTCCTGTGTGTGTAGTATATAGAGGATCTGTCGCTCTCCTGTGTGATGTAGTTATAGAGGATCTGTCAGCTCTCCTGTGTGGTGTAGTATATAGAGGATCTGTCGCTCTCCTGTGTGGTGTAGTATATAGAGGATCTGTCGCTCTCCTGTGTGGTGTAGTATATAGAGGATCTGTCGCTCTCCTGTGTGTGTAGTATATAGAGGATCTGTCGCTCTCTGTGTGGTGTAGTATATAGAGGATCTGTCAGCTCTCCTGTGTGTGTAGTATATAGAGGATCTGTCAGCTCTCCTGTGTGGTGTAGTATATAGAGGATCTGTCGGCTCTCCTGTGTGGTGTAGTATATAGAGGATCTGTCAGCTCTCCTGTGTGGTGTAGTATATAGAGGATCTGTCAGCTCTCCTGTGTGGTGTAGTATATAGAGGATCTGTCAGCTCTCCTGTGTGGTGTAGTATATAGAGGATCTGTCAGCTCTCCTGTGTGGTGTAGTATATAGAGGATCTGTCAGCTCTCCTGTGTGGTGTAGTATATAGAGGATCTGTCGGCTCTCCTGTGTGGTGTAGTATATAGAGGATCTGTCGCTCTCCTGTGTGTGTAGTATATAGAGGATCTGTCGCTCTCCTGTGTGGTGTAGTATATAGAGGATCTGTCGGCTCTCCTGTGTGGTGTAGTATTAGAGGATCTGTCAGCTCTCCTGTGTGGTGTAGTATATAGAGGATCTGTCGGCTCTCCTGTGTGGTGTAGTATATAGAGGATCTGTCAGCTCTCCTGTGTGTGTAGTATATAGAGGATCTGTCAGCTCTCCTGTGTGGTGTAGTATATAGAGGATCTGTTAGCTCTCCTGTGTGGTGTAGTATATAGAGGATTTGTCGGCTCTCCTGTGTGGTGTAGTATATAGAGGATCTGTCGCTCTCCTGTGTGGTGTAGTATATAGAGGATCTGTCAGCTCTCCTGGGGGTTTTTTTTTTTTTTTTTTTTTTTTTTTTTTTTTTTTTTTTTTTTTTTTTTTTTTTTTTTTTTTTTTTTTTTTTTTTTTTTTTTTTTTTTTTTTTTTTTTTTTTTTTTTTTTTTTTTTTTTTTTTTTTTTTTTTTTTTTTTTTCCCCCCCCCCCCCCCCCCCCCCCCCCCCCCCCCCCCCCCCCCCCCCCCCCCCCCCCCCCCCCCTGTATATAGAGGATCTGCCGGCTCTCCTGTGTGGTGTAGTATATAGAGGATCTGTCGGCTCTCCTGTGTGGTGTAGTATATAGAGGATCTGTCAGCTCTCCTGTGTGGTGTAGTATATAGAGGATTGTCAGCTCTCCTGTGTGGTGTAGTATATAGAGGATCTGTCAGCTCTCCTGTGTGGTGTAGTATATAGAGGATCTGTCAGCTCTCCTGTGTGGTGCAGTGTATATAGAGGATCTGTTAGCTCTCCTGTGTGGTGTAGTATATAGAGGATCTGTCGGCTCTCCTGCGTGGTGTAGTATATAGAGGATCTATCAGCTCTCCTGTGTGGTGTAGTATATAGAGGATCTGTCAGCTCTCCTGTGTGGTGTAGTATATAGAGGATCTGTCGGCTACTCGTGTGGTGTATGTATATAAGGATCTGTCGGCTCTCCTGTGTGGTGTAGTATATAGAGGATCTGTCGGCTCTCCTGTGTGATGTAGTATATAGAGGATCTGTCAGCTCTCCTGTGTGGTGTAATATATGGAGGATCTGTCGGCTCTCCTGTGTGGTGTAGTATATAGAGGATCTGTCGACTCTCCTGTGTGATGTAGTATATAGAGGATCTGTCGGCTCTCCTGTGTGATGTAGTATATAGAGGATCTGTCAGCTCTCCTGTGTGGTGTAGTATATATGAGGATCTGTCGGCTCTCCTGTGTGGTGTAGTATATAGACGATCTGTTGGCTCTCCTGTGTGGTGTAGTATATAGAGGATCTGTATCGACCCGCCACCACAATTGTGGATTACCAGGGCAATGGGGTACTCAGAGCCGAGCCCATGGAAGTCTATCGGGTTTGTCACAGGTAGCGGTGGCTCGGTCTGTGGCCCTGGCGGTCTGGCGTATGTTGGGGGGAATATTTACAGGGGATTTGATTTATATACAGTTCGTGACGCCACCTGTAGTCTCTGGTAATTTGCACCAGCGCTGCTGTAGATCTCTGAGGGGATGGTGAGGCAGCTAGATGTCGGTCCCCTACAGGTGGGACTCTTCCCTCAGGTCGATGGTTATGGTGGGGTTGTGCAGGCATGCAATTAAATAACTCAGTCTCACACCGTCAGCGTCTTTCCATACCTTTTACTTGTAAGATGGTAAGGCAGGTCCCAGGGAGGCTGATCCAATGGAGAATGTGTTTTGAGGTAGCAGCTGGACAAGTTAGGGGCCTCCTTTACTTTCACAATGATGAGTCCAACCAGCATAAAGCGTAGTTCCCTCTATAAACTCCAGCTATTTCAAAGCTGTACTGCCCGGTCACTTTTGTGGTTGGAGCCTTCCTATGAGAGAGCTGAGTTCCTATTCTTGCTGATCAGGCTCAAGGTTCTCACTCCCCTGACCCCAGTTACGTACCGACACTCCAAGGGCTGCTTTCTGTTACCTAAGGTCCAGTAAGCCTCTGGTTTTTCTACCACTATGCGTGAAGCTATAGTGATGCTTCGGTCCCCAGTGACCGGTGACAATGTGCAGGACTTCTCCAATCCTAAAGCACTTCTAAATTCCTTCCACTGTGCCTTTCGCCTTGTCCGCGCTTGTAGCATAAGCACTCCACACTTCCTAAAGTCATATAAATCAATCCTTCCTTACTTCTCTCCAGAGCTTGCTGACAGAATCTCAGTATTCCACTAGGCAGGAGCACGTCTCTGAACCTTCACTGTCCTTGAGACAGGAGACTGAAGTATCTGTAACTAACTCTTCCTTCTCATTAGGTGTCTCAGTCCGTCTTCTAGTGGGGCACAGCTCTGACCAGGCTGAGGTGATCTGGCTCACCTTTACTGGCCTCCACTTTCTGAACTGCTGACAGACTCAGGCTGGACTACTTCCTCCCTCCAGGTCCAGGCTAGACTGACTGAATGAATCACTGAATGACTCCTGACCACTCCCTGACGAGTGGGCTAAATACCCTAAGGGTGTGTCTAAGTGTGTGTTGGAGTGAATGGTTATAGAGCATTAAACTGCTATCTCTCCACACATCCTCCAGGGTACTGCGTGTGCCTTCACACCAGGGCTACACATTCCCCCATGGCAAAAGACAGCACTCCCGGGCTGTGAAATACAAAGAGACAATTTTGTTTATGCATTAAACATTAACATTAACTCTTCCCATCCGGGAGGTAAAGATTTCCTGAACGTTGCAAACAAAACATTAAATATAGAAAAATACAAAATATTAAATATACATTTTCATATACATAGACGACAATATTCTTGTGAAGGACCCGCACCAAACCTTCAACGTGGGTCCTGGGTGGGCTGCAGGACATCTGGATGCAGACCTCACTCAGTGCCACACCACACGGGTTTTATTATACAGAGGTAGTTGTGGTGGTTTTATGTAAAACCAATATTGTGCACCGAAGCGCAACTATTTACAGGATAAGTTCTGGGCTGGCACAGTCCTCAGCCTCTCAGTCCATGTCATAATAAAAGAGCACATATATATCTTTCTCACTTTAATATCTACATTATATATCTATATATATACTTATTTTAACTTTAAATTCACCTTATATCAAATTCTATATGCAAGAATCTGCAATTAACTTTTTCAAATCTTCATTCTAGTACCCAGCCGGGCATTCTACTCATTTTACATAAAACATAGATACATTTGGCAATAAAGTGCAAAACTGGCAAAAATTCTCAAACTTTCTACAACGTTACATATGGTAGACCCCTGTCTGGATCTTACCGGTTTTTACTGTTTAATTACTTCAACTACATTTTCCACCCCGGGGGCTGGAACAATGCGATGGTCCCTAGATCCCATGACTAACAAGTCGTGACCTGCTATCAGAGTCTGGGTCGCCACAGTTCTCGTACGAACCTCTAGGGGCGCAACGGGTGCTTTCGCTTTATGAGACGCTGTTTGCGTTACTGTAATGGCCACTTGCTCTCGTGATGCAGAAATAATCGCCGTGCGCGTCGTCGTGTAAACTGCTGATTGAGATGTGGTCTGGGTCGCAGGTTGCGATGCAGCAGGACAAGATAATGAAGAGTATGCAGATGTTGCTTCCATTTGCGAGGAGCCTGCAGGGGGCGATGCTGAGGCACGGCCTGGTGCTGTTTGAGCTGGAGACGGGGACGCTGCGGTAGTGGTGACGTTACCTGCGTCGGGGACGGGGTCACGGACGATTGTGACATTAAGGGCATACCATCCCTTCATACCCCAGTGTCGTGTATAGGTGACAATGTCTCCATTAATTAGGTCCCTCCCGGGATGGCCTTGCGGTAGGTGGGATTCTATGTCGCGTCTGCTGACAAAGACCCCTGGGTAGAGGCCCGGTTCTCTGATGAAGCCCCAGCCCTTTCGGAGCTGGAACTCTGTCACACACCCCTGCCGCCGCGGTTCCCTCAGAGTACCTTTTTCTCGACGGACACTTTCCTTGTCCGCGATCAGCTCTGCATGCTGCCGCTGTCGGTTGCGCTGAGCTTCCCGCTCTTCTTCCTGCTGGCGTTGCTGTTTCTCTTCGCGACGCTGCCACTCACGTTCCCACTGGGCGGTGTAGGCGACGTCATCCAGGCGCGCCATCTCATCCCAGTCAACGTCTGGTAATGACGGACAGGACCCCTCCGGTGTCCCTATTGGGGATCGATCATCTGCTGCGGCCTCCTGGCCGGGCGGGCGTTCCGGAACTGGCGGTACCTCCTCAACCTCCTTCGCCTCCACCGCTTCACCGGTGGGATCAGGGTCGGTACTTTCGGGGGCAGCCTCCGGTTGCTCCTTAGCCTTGGGCAGCAGAAATTTTGGAAGTTCCAGACGTGAGGGGTCATCGAAGGGAGAGATCACCGCGTCCCACAGCCGCCGCTGCATCAGGGTACGCCGGCGTCTCTCGATCTCCTCCATGCCAGGTTGTGGCAAAATCATCTTTTTCAGTCTGGCATTCTCTTCTTTAATTTCCAGCAATGCTTGCTGCAGGTGCAGGACCACGGATGGTTCCGGTTCCAGTGGCAGCTTGGCTGGGGAGCGGGGCCTGCCTTCCACCGCTTCCCTGCTCGGCTGCACACGTCCTGCTTCCATGATGTTCCAAAACCGTCTCTCTTCTTCTTTTCGAAACGTCCGGTCTCTTCCGTGGAGGCGGGGTTTGCGTCTCCTCCTCTTCGCAGGGAAGGTGAAGAGGAGGCGGACCTCCTTTGCTGTAGGGCAGGATCGCATGTTGTAATAGCACTTTGAGAGGGCAGGCATTCTCTTCGCACCACAGGGGGGTACACGCCCACGAATCCACGCCCACCTTCTTCTCCAGCGCCTGAGGGCGCGAATATGGAGACAAAGATGGCGATTTTTGGCGCCAAAAGTGCAAACAGTCCTTTTTCACAAAAACAACTCCACAGGCACACAGGGCTCGCAATTTTGCGAGTTTCGCATCCTGTTCGTGACGCCAAATTTTGTATCGACCCGCCACCACAATTGTGGATTACCAGGGCAATGGGGTACTCAGAGCCGAGCCCATGGAAGTCTATGGGGTTTGTCACAGGTAGCGGTGGCTCGGTCTGTGGCCCTGGCGGTCTGGCGTATGTTGGGGGGAATATTTACAGGGGATTTGATTTATATACAGTTCGTGACGCCACCTGTAGTCTCTGGTAATTTGCACCAGCGCTGCTGTAGATCTCTGAGGGGATGGTGAGGCAGCTAGATGTCGGGTCCCCTACAGGTGGGACTCTTCCCTCAGGTCGATGGTTATGGTGGGGTTGTGCAGGCATGCAATTAAATAACTCAGTCTCACACCGTCAGCGTCTTTCCATACCTTTTACTTGTAAGATGGTAAGGCAGGTCCCAGGGAGGCTGATCCAATGGAGAATGTGTTTTGAGGTAGCAGCTGGACAAGTTAGGGGCCTCCTTTGCTTTCACAATGATGAGTCCAACCAGCATAAAGCGTAGTTCCCTCTATAAACTCCAGCTATTTCAAAGCTGTACTGCCCGGTCAGTTTTGTGGTTGGAGCCTTCCTATGAGAGAGCTGAGTTCCTATTCTTGCTGATCAGGCTCAAGGTTCTCACTCCCCTGACCCCAGTTACGTACCGACACTCCAAGGGCTGCTTTCTGTTACCTAAGGTCCAGTAAGCCTCTGGTTTTTCTACCACTATGCGTGAAGCTATAGTGATGCTTCGGTCCCCAGTGACCGGTGACAATGTGCAGGACTTCTCCAATCCTAAAGCACTTCTAAGTTCCTTCCACTGTGCCTTTCGCCTTGTCCGCGCTTGTAGCATAAGCACTCCACACTTCCTAAAGTCATATAAATCAATCCTTCCTTACTTCTCTCCAGAGCTTGCTGACAGAATCTCAGTATTCCACTAGGCAGGAGCACGTCTCTGAACCTTCACTGCCCTTGAGACAGGAGACTGAAGTATCTGTAACTAACTCTTCCTTCTCATTAGGTGTCTCAGTCCGTCTTCTAGTGGGGCACAGCTCTGACCAGGCTGAGGTGATCTGGCTCACCTTTACTGGCCTCCACTTTCTGAACTGCTGACAGACTCAGCTGGACTACTTCCTCCCTCCAGGTCCAGGCTAGACTGACTGAATGAATCACTGAATGACTCCTGACCACTCCTGACGAGTGACTAAATACCCTAAGGGTGTGTCTAAGTGTGTGTTGGAGTGAATGGTTATAGAGCATTAAACTGCTATCTCTCCACACATCTCCAGGGTACTGCGTGTGCTTCACACCAGGGCTACACAGATCTGTCGGCTCTCCTGTGTGATGTAGTATATAGAGGACTGTCAGCTCTCCTGTGTGGTGTAATATATAGAGGATCTGTCGGCTCTCCTGTGTGGTGTAGTATATAGAGTATCTGTCGGCTCTCCAGTGTGATGTAGTATATAGAGGATCTGTCGCTCACCTGTGTGATGTAGTATATAGAGGATCTATCAGCTCTCCTGTGTGGTGTAGTATATAGAGGATTGTCGCTCTCCTGTGTGATGTAGTATATAGACGATCTGTCAGCTCTCCTGTGGTGTAGTATATAGAGGATCTGTCGGCTCTCCTGTGTGGTGTAGTATATAGAGTATCTGTCGGCTCTCCTGTGTGATGTAGTATATAGAGATCTGTCGGCTCTCCTGTGTGATGTAGTATATGGGAGAGCTCCTGTCAGCTCTCCTGTGTGGTGGAAAGCTATTGAGTATCGTGTCTATCAGCTCTCCTGTGTGGTGTAGTATATAGAGGATCTGTCAGCTCTCCTGTGTGGGGTGTGGTATATATGAGGATCTGTCGCTCTCCTGTGTGGTGTAGTATATAGAAGGATCTGTCGCTCTCCTGTGTGGTGTAGTATATAGAGGATCTGTCGCTCTCCTGTGTGATGTATATATAGAGGATCTGTCAGCTCTCCTGTGTGGTGTAATATATGGAGGATCTGTCAGCTCTCCTGTGTGGTGTAGTATATAGAGGATCTGTCGACTCTCCTTGTGATGTTAGTATATAGAGGATCTGTCGGCTCTCCTGTGTGATGTAGTATATAGAGGATCTGTCAGCTCTCCTGTGTGGTGTAGTATATAGAGGAACTGTCGGGTCTCCTGTGTGTAGTTAGAAAATTGTTGGCTCTCCTGTGTGTGTAGTATATAGAGGATCTGTCGGCTCTCCTGTGTGTAGTATTATAGAGATCTTGCTCTCGTTGGTGTATATAGAGATCTGTCGCTCTCCTGTGTGGTGTAGTATATAGATCTTCGCTCTCCGTGTGATGTAGTATATAGAGGATCTGTCGGCTCTCCTGTGGTGTAGTATATAGAGGATCTCACTCTCCTGTGTGTGTAGTATATAGAGATTGTCGCTCTCCTGTGTGTGTAGTATATAGAGATCTGCAGCTCTCCTGTGTGTGTAGTATATAAGGATCTGTCGCTCTCGTGTGGTGTAGTATATAGAGATCTGTCGCTCTCCTGGTGTGTAGTATATAGAGGATCTGTCAGCTCTCCTGTGTGTGTAGTATATAAGGATCTGTCAGCACTCCTTGTGGTGTAGATATAGAGATCTGTCGGCTCTCCTGTGTGGTTAGATATAGAGGATCTGTCAGTCTCTGTGTGGTGTAGTATATAGAGGATCTGTCAGCTCTCCTGTGGGGTGTAGTATATAGAGGATCTGTCAGCTCTCCTGTGTGGTAGTATATAGAGGATCTGTCGCTCTCTGTGTGGTGAGTATATAGAGATCTTCTCTCCTGTGTGGTGTAGTATATAGAGGATCTGTCGGCTCTCCTGTGTGGTGTAGTATATAGAGGATCTGTCAGCTCTCCTGTGTGGTGTAGTATATAGAGGATCTGTCAGCTCTCCTGTGTGGTGTAGTATATAGAGGATCTGTCAGCTCTCCTGTGTGGTGTAGTATATAGAGGATCTGTCAGCTCTCCTGTGTGGTGTAGTATATAGAGGATCTGTACGGCTCTCCTGTGTGATGTAGTATATAGAGGATCTGTCAGCTCTCCTGTGTGGTGTATATATGAGGATCTGTCGCTCTCCTGTGTGGTGTAGTATATAGAGGATCTGTCGGCTCTCCTGTGTGTGTAGTATATAGAGGATCTGTGGCTCTCTGTGTGTGTAGTATATAGAGGATCTGTCAGCTCTCCTGTGTGGTGTAATATATGAGGATCTGTCGGCTCTCCTGTGTGGTGTAGTATATAGAGGATCTGTCGGCTCTCCTGTGTGATGTAGTATATAGAGGATCTGTCGGCTCTCCTGTTGATGTAGTATATAGAGGATCTGTCAGCTCTCCTGTGTGTGTAGATATAGAGGATCTGTCGTCTCCTGTGTGGTGTAGTATATAGAGATCTGTCGGCTCTCCTGTGGTGTAGTATATAGAGGATCTGTCAGCTCTCCTGTGTGGTGTAGTATATAGAGGATCTGTCAGCTCTCCTGTGTGGTGTAGTATATAGAGGACTTCAGTCTCCTGTGTGGTGTAGTATATAGAGATCTTCGGCTCTCCTGTGTGTGTAGTATATAGAGGATCTGTCGGCTCTCCTGTGTGATGTATATATAGAGGATCTGTCAGCTCTCCTGTGTGGTGTAATATATAGAGATCTGTCGGCTCTCCTGTGTGGTGTAGTATATAGAGGATCTGTCGCTCTCCTGTGTGTGTAGTATATAGAGGATCTGTCGGCTCTCCTGTGTGATGTAGTATATAGAGGATCTGTCAGCTCTCCTGTGTGGTGTAATATATAGAGGATCTGTCGCTCTCCTGTGTGGTGAGTATATAGAGGATCTGTCGCT
>JARQOD010008317.1:0-35996 GCA_033576555.1 Oophaga sylvatica | reverse complement strand
CATTCTCATTGTACTGCTCACTTTCAGGGTTTACAATTCATTCTCATTCACATCCTGCTCATTTTCAGGGTTATACAATCCCCCTTGACTGGAACCTTAGTTAACATGCATCCACAACATTAACTTCACCTCTGGTCCCTGGTTTCCCTCAGGGTGGTCCCTCAAGTATGGCATGGACACCCCAGCACTTACTTTATAAGCTCAGGTACTAGGACTGGCTCACGACCCCCCCCCTGGACTTCAGTGTCCCTATACAAAGGTTATTGTTTATGGCAACATGAGGAAACCTCTCCTAGAGCCAGGTTTTGGGGGAAAACCTCATTTAGAACCCTTTATTTTCCTGTGCCGTTTTTTAAGGTGGGGTCTCGCCATGTCACCTCAAAATTGCACAGGACACAGGTAAGTAGGGACACTCGGTTCCCGGGAAACCACCTCCTGTCTCCCAAAACACCTGCAAAGGAATTTTCATCTTTATCACAGTCATCACATTATCAAATCATTACAGATTATGATCAGTAATCATCACTATCATGATTCATCATTATCATTACACTCAGCTCATTATCATGGTCATCATTATTATATGACTACATCACATCATTATCTTTTCCATCATCATCTCATTATTATCACATAAGTTTAACGGCCCATAGCATTGGTTCCGCCCCTCGGGATGCGCACCCTCAGTAGGACTTCATCCACTGTCCATCAGAAACATTTTTCCCCAGAGATCCTTATACCGGGGGAAAGTCATTACCCAATATAAAGGGGTGCACCAGGTTTTCACTACCCCCACTTCATATGAAACCTCCCCGAGTTTGGGGACCAATCCCGGCGTCTTGGGTGACTTTGGTGTCTCCATGGAGCACACCCCCCGGGGCTTTCAGGGATAAGTCCTATCAATCAGGCTGTCACGCCGAAAGTCACTGGACTCCTGAGTCCAAGGGGCCTGTGCTGGGGTCATTTACAACCACCGGGGAAACCTGTGGTCCGTTCTTCGGCTGAGGTGGCACACCACAGGTTTGCGCAGGAGAGAGGGATCTGCCAACATCACAATACATAGGCTCCCCCTTATTGGACGTTGGCTGCAATTTAGACTTCCAACACTGTCCATCCACTTTTCCACCCACATGTCCCCTCGGGGCCTGACCCCTTATAGCATACCCTATGTCCCCAACAGCTGGAACGCTCTTTACCGCGAGAGTTAGGTCCGGGAACTTGAAGTGACGACCTCTCAGCGGCTGGTCACGGAGGCGTCTTTGGTGGCGAAGGCCTCTCCTCAAAACGACCGACGATTGGCGTCCGGTGGTCTCCTTGTCCGACCTCTGACGACCTCAGGAGGGAGCTCGGGTGTAGCTGTTCCACTATCACCTCTCAACCATGCCGAACGACGGTGACGTCGGCTCCACCGCTTCTTTACTGAGGCACGCAGGGGTGCCTTTAAAACATTACTCCGGGGACGAGGTGGGGCTGCAATCTGCTCCAAAAACAACCGGTTAGTCTCCTGTGCTCTGCCAGCTCTGGGCCGCTGCATGCTCCGCAGGTGTTTTCTTAACAAGCTCCCCAAATGTATCCATGCGCAGACTTCTCTGCTCAACAAGTCAGTCTTATGTTTTACATTAATTGCGCCATTTGTTTTTAAAGCTTCTCCAAGCTGTCATCCATACTGCAGACTTTTTTCGTCTTAACAACGGCAGTTTCACTCAGAATACCACTCCAAGTCTTTTTCACAAAAGTTCAGTTTGCTGTGCAACACTTTTTTTTTTTTTTGCAAAGTTTTTTAAGGCTCGTCTCTTTAAGACGCCCAACAGACGTTTTCCTTTATGCTGTCTTAGCCACTGTGCGCACGCACATTCTAGCACCATTGTAACTTTTTCAGGGGATATAGCTCTGGGTCGCCGTCCTGGAGACGGAATGGCATAGGGAAACAGTTCATTCACAAACACAGTTCTGGTTAAAAAAATGGCCGAACCAGTTTTATTAAAGCCACAGCAAACAGACATAACAAAACCAAATCTAAACATAAATCCGGGCTTCCCGCCCTCACTACACATGATAATTTTCCCTTTCTATCCGGGTCCAGACTCTAACACCGTCCCCAAAACAAACATTTTAAAACTGTAGTTCCAGCGTGGTTTTCCTTTAAACTCCTCCTTTGTGTCTGAATGGCAACACCCCAGCATCCGACGAGAGAGTTCCCTTATATTCAGTTTTCCGATGGGGTAATGTCAGTGTGACGTCTCGGGGATTACACGGTAATGTCGGGGTAATGTCAGTGTGAGTTGTCGGTGGATTACACTAATGTCGGGGTATTGTCAGTGTGACGTATCGGGGGATTACACGGTAATGTCGGGGTAATGTCAGTGTGACGTGTCAGGGATTACAAGGTAATGTCGAAGGTAATGTCAGTATGACGTGTCAGGAGAGTACACATTAATGTCGGAGTAATGTCACTATGACGTGTCGGGGGATTACACAGTAATGTCAGTATGAGTGTCGGGGGATTACACGGTGATGTCGGGGTAATGTCAGTATGACGTGTCTGGGGATTACACAGTAATGTCGGGGTAATGTCAGTAGACGTGTCAGGAGAGTACACAGTAATGTCGGGGTAATGTTAGTGTGACGTGTCGGGGGATTACACGGTAATGTCGGGGTAATGTCAGTATGACGTGTCGGGGAATACACGGTAATGTCGGGGTAATGTCAGTATGACATGTCGGGGGATTACACGGCAATGTCGGCGTAATGTCAGTATGACGTGTCGGGGATTACATGGTAATGACGGGATAATGTCAGTGTGACGTGTCGGGGGATTACACTGTAATATCGGGAAAATGTCAGTGTGACGTGTCGGGAGATTACACGGTAATGTCAGGGTAATGTCAGTGTGACGTGTCGGGGGATTACACGGTAATGTCGTGGGTAATGTTAGTATGACGTGTCGGGGGATTACACGGTAATGTCGAGGTAATGTCAGTGTGACATGTCGAGGGATTACACTGTAATATCGGGAAAATGTCAGTGTGACGTGTCGGGGGATTACACTGTAATATCGGTGTAATGTCAGTGCGACGTGTTGGGGGATTACACGGTAATGTCGAGGTAATGTCAGTGTGACGTGTCGGGGGATTACACCGTAATGTCGGAGTAATGTCACTATGACGTGTCGGGGGTTTACACAGTAATGTGAGTGTGACGTGTCGAAGGTATTACACGGTAATGTCGGGGTAATGTCAGTATGACGTGTCGGGGGATTACACGGTAATGTCGGGGTAATGTTAGTGTGACGTGTCGGGGGATTACACGGTAATGTCGGGGTAATGTCAGTATGACGTGTCGGGGATTACACGGTAATGTCGGGGTAATGTCAGTGTGACGTGTCGGGGGATTACACGGTAATGTCGGGGCAATGACAGTGTGACGTGTCAGGGGATTACACGGTAAAGTCAGGATAATGTCAGTGTGACATGTCGGGGGGATTACATGTTAATGTCGGGTAATGTCACTATGACGTGTCGGGGGATTACACTGTAATGGCGGGGTAATGTCAGTGTGACGTGTCAGGAAATTACAGTGTAATGTCAGGGGTAATGTCAGTGTGACGTGTCGGGGGATTACATGGTAATATCGTGGTAATGTCAGTGTGACGTGTCGGGGGATTACACTGTAATATCGAGGTAATGTCAGTGTGACGTGTCGGGGGATTACACTGTAATGTCGGGGTAATGTCAGTGCGACGTGTCGGGGGATTACACTGTAATATCGAGGTAATGTCAGTGTGACGTGTCGGCGGATTACACTGTAATGTCGGGGTAATGTCAGTGCGACGTGTCGGGGGATTACACGGTAATGTCTGGGTAATGTCAGTGTGACGTGTCGGGGATTACACGGTAATGTCGGGGTAATGTCAGTATGACGTGTCGGGGATTGCACAGTAATGTCAGTGTGACGTGTCGAAGGGATTATACAGTAATGTCAGTGTGATGTGTCGAAGGGATTATATGGTAATGTCGGGGTAATGTCAGTAAGACGTGTAGGGGGATTACACAGTATTGTCGGGGTAATGTCAGTGTAACGTGTCGGGGGATTACACAGTAATGTCGGGGTAATGTCAGTATGACGTGTCGGGGTATTACACTGTAATGTCGGGGTAATGTCAGTGTGACGTGTCGGGGGATTACACGGTAATGTCGGGTAATGTCAGTGTGACGTGTCGGGGGATTACACGGTAATGTCGGGTAATGTCAGTGTGACGTGTCGGGGGATTACGCGGTAATGTCGGGGTAATGTCAGTGTGACATGTCGGGGGATTACACTGTTATATCGAGGTAATGTCAGTGCGACGTGTCGGAGGATTACACGGTTATGTCGGGGTAATGTCAGTGTGACGTGTCGGGGGATTACACGGTAATGTCGGGGTAATGTCAGTGTGACGTGTCGGGGATTACACGGTAATGTCGGGGTAATGTCAGTGTGACGTGTCTGGGGATTACACGGTAATGTCGGGGGTAATGTCAGTATGACGTGTCAGGAGATTACACAGTAATGTCGGAGTAATGTCACTATGACGTGTCGGGGGATTACACAGTAATGTCAGTGTGACGTGTCGAAGGGATTATACGGTAATGTCGGGATAATGTCAGTATGACGTGTCGGGGGATTACACAGTTATGTCGGGGTAATGTCAGTATGATGTGTTGGGGTATTACACTGTAATGTCAGGGTAATGTCAGTGTGACGTGTCGGGGGATTAAATGATAATGTCGGGGTAATGTCAGTATGACGTGTCGGGGGATTACACGGTAATGTCAGGGTAATGTCAGTGTGACGTGTCGGGGGATTACACGATAATGTCGGGGTAATGTCAGTATGACGTGTCGGGGGATTACACGGTAATGTCAGGGTAATGTCAGTATGATGTGTGGGGAATTACACGGTAATCTCACTATGACGTGTCGGGGGATTACACGGTAATGTCGGGGGTAATGTCAGTGTGACGTGTCGGGGGATTACACAGTAATGTCAGTATGACGTGTCGGGGGATTACACGGTAATGTCGGGGGTAATGTCACTATGACATGTCGGGGGTGTCATGATACATAGTTTGCCCTGTCCTGCATTTCTGTATAACTTTGTTCCTCCATCATCATTTAACTTAGGCTTATGTCAACACAGCTAGAGGATTCCCCATTGTTCTCCTAAGCCGGGGGAGAAACTCACAATACACATTCATATAGACATATCGGAGCCATGCAATGGACCAAACCATTGACTAGGAGGTGAAAACCTCTCCTCCCCTACCCTTGGGCTGTTCCCAGTAGCCCAAGACAAGGGACTTATGCGTGATCAGTGTTGTGTTGGGAGATCTCTAGAGAAAAAGGGTGAGGGCTCTTAGCTGCGGCAAGACCTCACGTCGGTCTGTGATTTTGGACTTATTATGGACATCAGGAATAACATGGATATTTGATTTGGTATGCTGCCTGCCTCAATAAATCCCGTTGAATTGTTCTTAGCCCGGTGGTCTCTTCTTGCTCTGCCGCATACCCCGTCACAAACTGGTTGGCAGCGGTGGGATCAGAGCAGAACGAATGGAGGACAACGGCCCATCAACTTCTGGAACAAGAGCCTCAGAATACAAGAACTGGACTGTGGAGAGCTTACAAACAAAGGCCCGTGAACTGGGGGTCAGCTACAAGGGACTCTCCAAGGAGCAGCTAACTAAGGCTTTGGAAGGAGTTCGCCTGCAAGAGGACTCTGAGGAAGCACCTCCACGGCAAATGGAGGAAAGGCGACAGGCAGAGGTAAATACCAAAAAAAGTCAGTGGGCTGTGTGGTACGAGGAGGAGATGGCAATGATGGGAGAGGAGGTCTCCATAGACTATAAGATGGAGGTCATGCGAGGAGCTAAGGAGATGGCATTGCTGGAGAGGCAGATAGCTTTGGAAGCAGCTAGAAGCTCCAGACAGACTGTAACTCCAGCACCCACCATGAGGGAACTCCCCAGAATGTCCCGCAAAGATTTCAAGCCTTTCCAGGAGGCTGCAGGTGACATTGAGGGCTTCTTCCAGGACTTTGAGCATCAGTGTCGATTAATGGAAGTCCCAGAAAGAGAGCGAGTACGACATCTGGTGGGGCTCTTAGAGGGTGGATCTGCCGCAGCCTATAGAGCTATGGACCCTCGGGCGGACTGTGAGTATGCAGACATTAAACGGACTGTTCTAGAACACTATGCTGTGACCCCAGACACGTATAGGACCCAGTTTCGTACTTTGGCCTGTGATGAGGAGGTGTCCTTCAAGATGTATGCCCACAGACTCAAACAAATATGTCATCGCTGGCTGGAGGGAGAGGAGGCCTTAACTTGGGGGGCCTTTCTCCAGGTCATCTTGAAAGAGCAGTTTTACTTCAAGTGCCCCGCTGAGATCCGAGAATGGGTGCGTGAAAGGAGACCAGCCACTGTGGAGGAAGCTGTAGCTCTAGCGGATGAGGCTCTCACCATCAAGCCTCAATGGAAAAAAACTACTACTCAGTGAGAAAAGAACTACCAGCCCCTCGACGATGGCGGCCCCTGGTCCTTCGGCCTCCCATATTCACCATCCCAATAGACCATCAACTCATGGTGACCTTCGTGTGACTGGGCCTCGCATTACTCCTGCTCCACCTTGGGGACTACGACGTGGGGGAAGAGTCCCAGAGCGCAGATGTTATAGATGTGGGCAGCCTGGACATCTGCAATTTCAATGTCCAGGTGTTCGGAGACAGGACGGCTACAGACCGCCTTTGCCGGTTCGTTATCTACAGACTCTCTCACCAGGAGAAGAGCTGGATTCAGTCCCTGATGACTTGCCAAGTGACTCCGATACCCTGGCTCCCATACCAGGAGTCTATGGGGTGCGAGCCCCAGCCACCTGTTCTTCTGACCTTCAGCACCAACATCTACAGGAGGTCGTGCTGGATGGCCAAAAAGTTGTTGGCTTCCGTGACACTGGGGCTTTTCTCACCATAGCCGATCCCCGAGTACTTCAGCCAGAAGCAATTCAAAAGAGACCAGGAATTGCCATTGTATTGGCTGGAGGCACCCAGAGATATATTCCGAGAGCGAGGGTGACCCTGGATTATGGCTTTGGGGCCAAACAATGCGTGGTCGGTGTGATGAGCGGCCTCCCTGCAGACGTTCTTTTAGGAAATGATGTGGGACATCTGCATTGCCACTTTGTCGGTGCGGTAACCAGAAGTCAAGCCAAGAGAGCAGCAAATGGGGACGTGTTATGATTTGGTAGCTGAGGAGTGCAGATAAAAAGGGCAATACACCAGAGCAGTTGGAATCTATGAGATTGCAGTACCCTGACTAACCACCACAACTAGAGGCAGCCGTGGAGCGTTCCTACGTTGGTCCTAGACGCCTCGTCACAGCCTGAGAAACTAACTATACCTAAAGATAGAAAGAGGAAAGCTATCTGCCCCGGAGCAGATCCCCAAAGAACATAGAAAGCCCCCAAACATGTAATGGCGGTTAGACAAGAAGAAATACTGACACAGACAGAAAATAGTATGAGCAAACGTTGGGGCCCAAACTAACTAAATAGAAAAGGATAGGAAGGGCACTTACTGCAATCTCAAAAAACCCTGAAAAGCACCAACTTTACTAATTTCAAAAAACACCTGAGATCACACGACCTCTGCCACCTAAATTAGTTCTCTGGTGTAACAAAATCAAAACAGCAGCCACTGAAAAAACTGGAAAAAGCAAATGTACAAACATCAGTGGCTGAACAAAACTGAGAGGGCAAAAGCCCCCGGAGGGGACCCTGAAGGCCCCCACAGAAGTGCAGGACAAAATGCAAAAATCAAGCACAAAAGCAAAAAGAAGAAAATGTCTTATCTGTTAGCAGGAGATGCAGACACGACACAGCAGGCTACAAAGGAAACAGGAATCAAGGATTGAGACCAGAAAAATTGATCACCGGCAACCCTGATGGGAAGGTGACTCCCTTATATAAGACCAGTCAGTAACACCTGATTCCCAATCCTGACAATCTTCACTGGACAGTCCAGTACCGTTTGTAACCACCAGAGGGAGCCTCTGCTCAGAACTCATTTCAAGTCCATTCACAACAGTGCCCCCCCTTGAGGAGGGGTCACCGAACCCTCACTTGAGCAACCAGGTCGGTCAGGATGAGTTCTATGATACGCACGTATGAGTCTCCTAGCATGGATGTCCGAAGCAAACACCCAAGAATTGTCTTCCTGACCATAACCTCTCCACTTAACCAAATACTGGAGTTTCCGTCTAGAAAAACGAGAATTCAAAATTTTCTCAACCACAAACTCCATATTGCCCTCATCCAGAACAGGGTCAGGAGGCAAAGCAGTAGGAACCACAGGCTCAACAAACCTCTTCAACAAGGACTTGTGGAACACATTATGGATCTTAAATGTTCCTGGAAGAAGCAAACGAAAAGAAACAGGATTAAGAATCTCCATGATCTTATAAGGTCCAATGAACCTAGGCTTAAATTTAGGAGATGCCACTCTCATAGGAATATTTTTTGAGGACAACCAGACCAAGTCCCCCACTTTAAACCGGGAACCATCAGTCCTATGCCGGTTAGCAAACCGCTGGGCCTTCTCCTGAGAGAGGGACAACCTAAGCACTACTGGTCTCAAATCTGTTGCATACGCTCCACAACAGAGTCAACACCTGGACAGACAGAAGCCTCCGTCTGTCCTGAAGAAAATCGAGGTGTGAAACCCAGAATTACAGAAAAATGGAGACATCAAAGTGGCAGAGCTAGCCCTATTATTAAGAGCAAACTCAGCCAAAGGCAAAAAAGAGACCCAGTCATCCTGATCAGCAGACACAAAGCATCTTAGGTAAGTCTCCAATGTCTGATTTGTTCTCTCAGTTTGACCATTGGTCTGAGGATGAAACGCCGAGGAGAAAGACAATTGAACACCAAGTTTAGAACAAAAGGTCCTCCAAAATCTGGAAACAAACTGGACTCCTCTGTCAGACACAATGTTCTCAGGAATGCCGTGTAAACGAACCACGTGCTGAAGGAACAAAGGTACCAATTCAGAGGAGGAAGGCAACTTAGGTAATGGCACAAGATGTATCATCTTGGAAAACCTATCACAAATCACCCAGATGACGGTCATTCTCTGAGAAACAGGGAGGTCGGAAATGAAATCCATAGAGATATGGGTCCATGGTCTCTTGGGCACAGGCAATGGCATCAACAAACCACTAGAGCGAGAGCAAGGCTTGGAGCGAGAGCAAGTCCCGCAGGACTGCACAAATTCCCTGACATCACGAGACAAGGTAGGCCACCAAAAGGACCGACTAACCAAGTCTCTGGTACCAAAAATTCCGGGATGACCAGCCAACGCGGAACAATGAATCTCAGACATCACACTCTTTTTCCAGTGGTCCGGGACAAACAATTTCCCAACAGGGCAGCGCTCGGGCCTATCCTACTGACACCCCTCCAGAGCCAGTCTCAAATTGGGCGAGATGGCGGAAAGAACTACACCTTCTTTCAAAATAACAGAAGGATCAGATAACTCAGGAGAGTCCGCAAGGAAACTCCTTGATGTAAGGTTCTATGTATATATTCCTGAAACTCAGTTTGTTCGTCAGCCATTTTACTTTCTGTCTTGCTGCAGCTATCTTGCCCTCAGTCAAAATGGAGTTTCCAGCTTGCATGTTCCCGCCCTGATTCTCTCCTTTGCTTCTTAAGCAGCCACAGCTGAGCAATCAGTGCTTCAGAATCTAGCCTGCAGTGAACCTGTGACTTGACTCCTGTAATCCTTGGACCTTGTACTCCAGCTATTCCTACTGAGGAACTCTGAAGCACTTGTGGACTCTGAACCCTGCTCTTTGAAAGACCCACGTTTGCATGGACTTACGGTAACAGAGAAGAAGATCCTGAATCTGTATTGGAGAGTGATTGCTGAGCTTGGATTACTCTGGCCTGCTGTGTCTCCTGTTTCTGTGTCTGCAAACTGTGTGACTATTTCTGCCAACTTGTATGAAGTAATACAGGACTTTTCTATATCAAACCTGTGACTCCTGTGTTTTCATCGCACCCAAGCACAAGACGCTATATGAACTGTACTACATACATTACACTTGAAAGGGCATCCGCCTTAACATTCTTAGTGCCAGGAAGAAAGGAAACCACAAAATTAAAACGTGTGAAAAACAAGGCCCACCTGGCCTGTCTAGGATTAAGTCGCTTGGCAGATTCCAGATAAACCAGATTCTTTTGGTCAGTAAGGACCACCACCTGATGTTTGGCTCCCTCCAGCCAATGTCTCCACTCTTCAAAAGCCCACTTCATGGCCAATAACTCCCGATTACCCACGTCATAATTACGTTCAGTAGGAGAAAATTTTCGAGAGAAAAAGGCACAAGGGTTACTTTTAGAGGTCTCTGGATCTCTTTGGGACAAAACGGCACCTGCCCCAATTTCAGAGGCATCAACCTCCACCTGAAATGGCAGAGAAACATCAGGCTGCCGTAGAAACAGGAGCAGAAGTGAATCTCTGCTTAAGTTCCTGAAATGCAGAGACTGCCTCAGGAGGCCAATTCACCACATCAGAACCCTTTTTGGTCAAATCAGTTAATGGTTTAACAATAACCGAGAAATTACCAATAAATTTACGATAAAAATTGGCAAAACCCAAAAATCTTTGAAGAGCCTTTAATGAAGTAGGTTGGACCCAATCACAGATGGCCTGAACCTTGACCGGGTCCATTTCAATAACAGATGGGGACAAAATAAATCCCAAAAATGAGATCCTCTGTACGCCAAAAAGACACTTTGATCCCTTCACATACAGAGCATTCTCTCTCAAAATCTGGAATACAGTTCGAACATGTTTCACATGAGAGTCCCAGTCATTGGAAAAAATCAAGATATCATCCAAATAAACAATCAGAAATTTATCCACAAAATCCCTGAAAATGTCATTCATGAAGGACTGGAAGACGGAAGGAGCATTAGTGAGCCCAAAGGGCATCACAAGGTACTCAAAATGCCCCTCAGGGGTGTTAAATGCCGTCTTCCATTCATCCCCGTGCTTAATGCGAATAAGGTTATATGCCCCCCTGAGGTCAAGCTTGGTAAACCAAGTAGCGTTTTTCACCCTGGAAAACAGGTCAGAAATCAAGGGTAACGGGTATTGATATTTCACAGTAATATTGTTCAAAAGACGATAATCAATACACGGCCTTAATGAACCATCCTTTTTGGCCACAAAGAAAAAACCGGCACCTAAGGGTGAAGAGGATGGTCTGATATGACCTTTCTCCAAAGACTCCTTGATATAAGACCGCATAGCGTCATGTTCAGGTACAGACAAGTTAAAAAGGCGACCTTTAGGGAATTTACTACCAGGCACTAATTCAATAGCGCAGTCATAGCTCCTATGGGGGGGCAAGGATGCAGATTTACTTTCGCTAAACACATCAGAAAAATCAATCAAAAAGTCAGGAACATCCTGAGCCTGGGGGGAGGCAGAAAAAACAGGAGTGTTGGTATTAACACATTGGCAACCCCAACTAGTTACAGACACAGATTTCCAATCCAAAACAGGATTATGAGACTGTAACCAAGGGAAACCCAGCACGATAATGTCATGCAGATTATACAGAACCAAAAATTTGCAGCTCTCCTGATGATCAGGTTCAACCCTCATTATCACCTGAGTAGAGAACTGAGGTTTATTCTCAGCCAAAGGGGTAGAATCGATCCCCAGTAGGGGAATAGACTTCTGTAGGGGTATCAAGGGAAACCCACAACATTTAGCGAAATCAAAATCCATCAGGTTAATAGCTGCTCCCGAATCAACGAAAGCCTGAGCAGAAAATGAGGACAGAGAGCATATCAGAGTAACAGTTAATAAAAACTTAGTCTGAACACTACCCAAGACAACTGAGCGTGCAAAACGTCTTCCCCGCTTAGGGCAGACTGAAATAGCATGAGAGGCGTCACCACAGTAGAAACAAAGCCCATTGCGCTTTCGAAACTCATGACGCTGTGCCCCAGAAACCACTCTATCACACTGCATGGGTTCAGAAGCAGGTTCACAAGGCAACACTATTCCACGCATACTTCTCCGCTCACGCAAACGTCTGTCAATTTGAATCGCTAATGACATAGAATCATTGAGACCAGAGGGGACAGGGAATCCCACCATAACATCCTTTAACATTATCTGACAGACCCTTCCGGAAAAGGGCTGCCAAAGCGTCGTCATTCCATTTGGTCAGGACTGCCCACCTACGGAATCTCTGACAGTATAACTCAGCGTCATCAAGCCCCTGATTTAATGCCAACAAGGCTTTTTCAGCTTGATCAGTGACATTAGGCTCATCGTACAATAACCCCAAGGCCTGAAAAAATGCATCAACATCACTCAAAACAGGATCCCCAGGTGTCAGGGAAAAATCCCAATCCTGAGGATCGCCGCGCAGGAGAGAGATGACAATTTGAACCTGCTGCGCTGCGTTCCCTGAGGACTTAGATTTTAAGGCAAAAAACAATTTCCAATTATTTTTGAAATTCAGAAACTTGGCTCGATCCCCCAAAAACAAATCTGGCATGGGAATCCTAGGTTCCACAACAGGCAACCCAGCAAGATAGGCAGCAATACTCCGAACCTCAGTGGCAAGCTGATCCACACGGCCAGACAACTGTGCAAACTCCATTGAGAGAAAAAAAAATCCTCCCCAGCACCCAGAGATACAGAGGGAAAAAAAAAAAAATGCAACAAACAGAAAAAATATCTCTGACAACTCTGACAACCCTTTTTTTTTTTTCTTTCACAATATTTTTCCCTTCTGAGAGTACAATATAATTTTCAGTTTAGGCCGGTGATACTGTTATGATTTGGTAGCTGAGGAGTGCAGATAAAAAGGGCAATACACCAGAGCAGTTGGAATCTATGAGATTGCAGTACCCTGACTAACCACCACAACTAGAGGCAGCCGTGGAGCGTTCCTACGTTGGTCCTAGACGCCTCGTCACAGCCTGAGAAACTAACTATACCTAAAGATAGAAAGAGGAAAGCTATCTGCCCCGGAGCAGATCCCCAAAGAACATAGAAAGCCCCCAAACATGTGTTGGCGGTTAGACAAGAAGAAATACTGACACAGACAGAAAATAGTATGAGCAAACGTTGGGGCCCAAACTAACTAAATAGAAAAGGATAGGAAGGGCACTTACTGCAATCCCAAAAAACCCTGAAAAGCACCAACTTTACTAATTTCAAAAAACACCTGAGATCACACGACCTCTGCCACCTAAATTAGTTCTCTGGTGTAACAAAATCAAAACAGCAGCCACTGAAAAAACTGGAAAAAGCAAATGTACAAACATCAGTGGCTGAACTAAACTGAGAGGGCAAAAGCCCCCGGAGGGGACCCTGAAGGCCCCCACAGAAGTGCAGGACAAAATGCAAAAATCAAGCACAAAAGCAAAAAGAAGAAAATGTCTTATCTGTTAGGAGATGCAGACACGACAAAGCAGGCTACAAAGGAAACAGGAATCAAGGATTGAGACCAGAACAATTGATCACCGGCAACCCTGATGGGAAGGTGACTCCCTTATATAAGACCAGTCAGTAACACCTGATTCCCAATCCTCACAATCTTCACTGGACAGTCCAGTACCGTTTGTAACCACCAGAGGGAGCCTCTGCTCAGAACTCATTTCAAGTCCATTCACAACAGGGACGCCTACAACTCATCCATGGAAATGAGGCCACCAGAACCGCCCACACAGCCGGTGAGTGATTCTTGTGGGGACAATGTGAGTGATACCTGGGATAGAGTTAAGTTTCGACAAGAGGTAGATACTGACCCCACCCTAGCTAGTTTTAGAGCATAAGCTGAGATAGTGCAGTTAGGGAGAATGGGGAAAGAATTTTCCGAGAAAATGGACTTTTGTATAGGGTTACCAATGCTGCCTCCCCAGATAAGCCCTGGACTTGTAACAAACAGATGATTGTTCCTCAGAAATACAGAATTCCCCTATTACACCTTGCTCATGATATTCCTACTGCTGGCCATCAAGGCAAAACCCGCACCGAGAGACGATTGACTCAAACCTTCTATTGGCCAGGGATTTCTCAGGCAGTGGCGCATTTCTGCCGAACTTGCGATATATGTCAGCGTAGAGGGCGACCCGGAGATCACCCAAAGGCACCTCTGCAACCACTCCCTATCATAGAAGAACCATTTCAAGGAGTAGCTGTCAATATCGTTGGGCCTCTGGCTAAACCAAGTAGATCAGGAAAGCAGTACATTCTCACTGTTGTGGACTATGCCACCCGATATCCGGAAGCTGTGGCCTTGTCAAGTATTTCTGCAGCCAAGGTGGCCGAGGCCCTGGTTACCATTTTCACCAGAGTAGGATTTCCCATTGAGATCTTGTCGGACCAAGGCTCCCAGTTCATGTCAGAACTAGTCCAGTGTCTGTGGCGCACCTGTGGAGTACGAGCGATTCGAACGACACCATATCACCCACAAACAAATGGACTTTGTGAACGATTTAACGGCACTCTGAAGAATATGCTGAGGGCCTTCACTGACAGAGATTCAGACTAGGAGAAGTACCTACCCCATCTCTTGTTTGCCTATCGGGAAGTTCCTCAGGAGTCCACCGGGTTTTCCCCCTTTGAACTCCTCTATGGGAGAAAGGTCCGAGGACCCTTAACTCTGCTCAATGAATACTGGGCGGGGCAAGTTAAAGATACAGGAGCCCCTGTTGTCCCTTATGTCCTAAAGCTGCGAGAAACCCTGGCTCAACTTGCTAGTTTAGCCCAGAGTCATGTGCGTATGGTTCAAACCCGACAGAAGACCTGGTATGACCGTAAGGCACGCTATCGGGAGTTTGTAGAAGGACAACAGGTCTTAATGATTATTCCCCATCCACAAAATAAACTGCAGACCACGTGGGAGGGTCCCTTCCGGGTTCTCAAGAAACTAAATGATACCAATTACCTTCTTGCTTTAGATGATCAGGGACTAAGACAAAAGACTGTTCATGTGAATATGATTAAGGAATACCACGACCGGAACCTTCCAATGATAGCAAGCTGTCGGCTAGCTTCAGAAGACGGTCGCGAGGAAGAGGACTCCCTACCTGATCTCGTGGAAGACGCAAGAGCCCCTTCCACTGTGGAACAGGTTCCTCTGGGAGATCACCTGGACCCCTTACAGAAAGACCAGATGCTGGGAGTGCTTCAACAGAGACGGGCTGCCTTCTCATCTCAACCAGGTCAAACCACCGTCACCCAACATCATTTGGACACTCAGGGTATCCGTCCCATACAACAGGCTCCTTACTGGGTACCTGAATCAGTTTGAAACACCATGCAGCACGAACTAGAGGAGATGTTACAGCTTGGGGTAATCCAGGCCTCTCATAGCCCTTGGGCCTCTCCTGTGGTGTTAGTACCCAAGAAGGATGGGAGTACTCAATTTTGTGTGGACTACAGACGACTTAATGACCATACTGTCAGTGATCCTTACCCAATGCCCCGTATTGACGAACTTCTAGACCGACTGGCTGGGTCCCGATATGTCACTACCTTAGATTTCAGTAAGGGATACTGGCAAATTCCTCTGACGGAGCAAGGGAGAGAACGGTCCGCTTTTATAACCCCCTTTGGGCTGTACGAATTTCTAAACATGCCTTTCGGAATGGAGACTGCCCCTGCAACCTTCCAGAGAATGGTAGACCAGATCCTCCGGGGATGTGGGGACTTTGCTTGTGCCTACTTAGATAATATCGCCATCTTCAGCCAGACGTGGGAGGAACATCTGAATCAAGTAGCCGTTATTCTTGACCGGATTCTTGTAGCCGGCCTAACCATTCGACCCGATAAATGCCAATTGGGGATGGGTGAAGTTCAGTACCTAGGGCATAGAGTATGGGGCGGGAAGCTCCGTCCGGAACCTGCAAAAATCCAGGCTATTAGAAACTGGCCTGTACCCCAAACTAAGAAACAAGTTATGGCTTTTTTGGGCACTGCCAGCTATTACCGAAAATTTGTTTCTCATTTTAGCACTGTGGCCAAGCCTCTTACCGACCTGACCAAGAAAACGATGCCCAGGCTTGTAATCTGGACTTCAGCCTGTGAGGAGGCTTTTAACCGGCTGAAGGACGCCCTGGTCTGTGACCCTGTTCTGGCTGCTCCAGACTATAAGAGGCGATTCATTGTGCAGACGGACGCCTCTGCTTATGGATTGGGAGCTGTACTCAGCCAGGTGAATGCAGCGGGGGACGAGCACCCCGTCGCCTACCTCAGCAGGAAACTGCTGGACCGAGAAGTGGCCTATGCAACTGTGGAAAAAGAATGTCTGGCTATAGTGTGGGCCCTCCGGAAACTAAAGCCATATCTGTATGGACGAGAATTCTCTGTGGTTACTGATCACAATCCCCTCACCTGGCTGAACAGAACTTCTGGGGACAATGGACGCCTACTACGATGGAGCCTGGCTCTGCAGCCCTATAACTTTACCATACAGTATAGAAGAGGCAGCCAACACCAAAATGCAGATGGACTGTCCAGGCAGGAAGAGCCCTGAGTCCGGTCAGCCCTGCCTGTGTGTACTTAACAAGCGACCTGTAGAGGTCCCTCGTACGTACACAAAATTGGAGGGGAAGGAATTGTCATGATACCTAGTTTGCCCTGTCCTGCATTTCTGTATAACTTTGTTCCTCCATTATCATTTAACTTAGGCTTATGTCAACACAGCTAGAGGACTCCCCATTGTTCTCCTAAGCCGGGGGAGAACTCACAATACACATTCATATAGACATATCGGAGCCATGCAATGGACCAAACCATTGACTAGGAGGTGAGAACCTCTCCTCCCCTACCCTTGGGCTGTTCCCAGTAGCCCAAGACAAGGGACTTATGCGTGACCAGTGTTGTGTTGGGAGATCTCTAGAGAAAAAGGGTGAGGGCTCTTAGCTGCGGCAAGACCTTACGTCGGTCTGTGATTTTGGACTTATTATGGACATCGGGAATAACATGGATATTTGATTTGGTATGCTGCCTGCCTCAATAAATTCCGTTGGATTGTTCTTAGCCTGGTGGTCTCTTCTTGCTCTGCCGCATACCCCGTCACAGGGGGATTACACAGTAATGTCCGTATGTCGTGTCAGGGGTTTACACTGTAATGTCAGGGTAATGTCAGTGTGACGTGTTGGGGGATTACACGGTAATGTCGGCGTAATGTCAGTATGACGTGTCAGGAGATTACACTGTAATGTCGAGGTAATGTCAGTATGACGTGTTAGGAAATTACACTGTAATGTCGAGGGTAATGTCACTGTGACGTGTCATGGGATTATACAGTAATGTCGGGGGTAAGGTCAGTATGACGTGTTAGGAAATTACACGGTAATGTCGGGGATAATGTCAGTATGACGTGGCGGGGGATTACACTGTAATGTCGGGGGTAATGTCAGTATGACGTGTCGGGGATTACACTGTAATATCAGGGTAATGTCAGTGTGATGTGTCAGGAGATTACACTGTAATGTCGAGGGTAATGTCACTGTGACGTGTCATGGGATTATACAGTAATGTCGGGGGTAATGTCAGTATGACGTGTCGGGGGATTACACTGTAATGTCGGGGTAATGTCAGTATGACGTGTCGGGGGATTACACTGTTATGTCGGGGTAATGTCAGTGTGACGTTGAGTCGCACGCCAGGGCCGTGGGGTACCCGGCACAAGCCTATTAACTTCTATGGGGGATGTCACGGCGACACAGCTCGGTCCGTGGCCCTGGGCGCTCACTGAAAAGGGGGATATTTACAGGGGATTAAAGTGTTTGTAGAATGTTCGTGACGCCACCTGTGGTTCCTGGTCAGGGTGACCAGCGCTGCTGTATAGGTCCACTGAAGGGTTGGTATTAAGCAGCAAGGTGTTAAGCCTTCCACAGGTAAGGCTGGGGACCTTCAGGGTAGTTAAGCTGTGTAGGGGTGCAGGATGGAGGAGGGGAGCTCGGCCGCAGGAGTAATAATGGGAACACACACACAAAAGTCTCTTTCTGTACCTTTACTGATGGAATTGCAGGCATGGCCCGGGGTGCTGGCAGGGTGGAGGATGCACGTCCAGTTCTTCCCACTGAGTAGGTGTAGGGCCTCCTTACTCCTGTAATGTGAGTCTCTGACCTGTATGAAACGAGGCCTAACTCTGTCTTCAACTTTACACCCGGCTGACTTTGTGTAGGGCCTTCTATTGGAAGAACACAGTCTCTAATGGCGGATCCTGCCAGACTCCTGTCTTCCTAACCCAGCCACGTATCAACACCTATGGGCTCCTGCGACTTGAAGTCCCGCAGGATCTCCGGTATCTCCTGCTAGTCGTGAAGGATCCAGCAAACTCGGACCCGGCGTCCTGTTAATCAGAGTAGAGGTAAGCTATCAATGCTATTTCCACCTCTGTCACTCTCTTCTTATCCACTCGCCTTTCGTCCTACTCGACCCTCACATAAGCACACTCTAGCAGATGGTAGACTGCTTCTTCTCTTTCTTCACTGCTCTCAAAGCGTCGGCACGCTTGCTCACTGAACTGCACTCGGTTGACTCAGTTCTGACTAGGCTGGAGTGGCTTCCTTTCCACTTGTACTAGCCTCCACACGTTTGAACTAAGCTTGGAGCTGCAGATTTCAGGTTCTTTCAACAACAGCTGTTCTCTCTCTCTTCCCTCCAAGGGAACTAAACTCAGACTCATCTGCTCTCTGTGTCTTCACCATCCTTATATACACTAAAAGGGCTCCCTCTGGTGGCTCTAGGGATTGGTGAAGATGTGTGTATGCATATTGGGTCTTCTAGTGGTCATTACCTTCGGTGCATCCCTCTGGGAAGTAAGAATCCAGGCACAGCTGGGCTCTACAACGTGTCAGGAGATTACAGTGTAATGTCAGGGGTAATGTCAGTGTGACGTGTCGGGGGATTACACGGTAATGTCGGGGTAATGTCAGTGTGATGTGTCAGGGGATTACACTGTAATATCGAGGTAATGTCAGTGTGACGTGTCGGGGGATTACACGGTAATGTCGGGGTAATATCAGTGTGATGTGTCGGGGGATTACACTGTAATATCGGGGTAATGTCAGTGCGACGTGTCGGGGGATTACACGGTAATGTTAGGGTAATGTCAGTGTGACGTGTCGGGGGATTACATGGTAATGTCGGGGTAATGTCAGTATGACGTGTCGGGGGATTACACGGTAATGTCGGGGTAATGTCAGTGTGACGTGTCGGGGATTACACGGTAATGTCGGGGTAATGTCAGTATGACGTGTCGGGGGATTACACGGTAATGTCGGGGTAATGTCACTATGACGTATCGGGGGATTACACAGTAATGTCAGTGTGACGTGTCGAAGGGATTATACTGTAATGTCGGGGTAATGTCAGTATGACGTGTCGGGGGATTACACAGTAATGTCGGGGTAATGTCAGTATGACGTGTCGGGGGATTACACAGTAATGTCGGGGTAATGTCAGTATGACGTGTCGGGGTATTGCACTGTAATGTCGGGGTAATGTCAATGTGACGTGTCGGGATGACACGATAATGTTGGGGTAATGTCAGTATGACGTGTCGGGGGATTACACGGTAATGTCGGGGTAATGTCAGTATGACGTGTCGGGGGATTACACGGTATTGTCAGTGTGACGTGTCGGGGGATTACACGGTAATGTCGGGGTAACGTGTCGGGGGATTACACTGTTATATCGAGGTAATGTCAGTGTGACGTGTCGGGGATTACACTGTAATATCGGAGTAATGTCAGTGCGACGTGTCGGGGGATTACACGGTAATGTCGGGGTAATGTCAGTGTGACTTCTCGGGGGATTACACGGTAATGTCGGGGTAATGTCAGTGTGACGTGTCGGGGATTACACGGTCATGTCGGGGTAATGTCAGTGTGACGTGTCTGGGGATTACATGGTATTGTCGGGGATAATGTCAGTACGACGTGTCAGGAGATTACACAGTAATGTCGGAGTAATGTCACTATGACGTGTCGGGGGATTACACAGTAATGTCAGTGTGACGTGTCGAAAGGATTATACGGTAATGTCGGAGTAATGTCAGGTTGACGTGTCAGGGGATTACACAGTAATGTCGGGGTAATGTCAGTGTGACGTGTCGGGGATTACACTGTAATGTCGGGGTAATGTCAGTGTGACGTGTCGGGGTATTACACTGTAATGTCGGGTAATGTCAGTGTGACGTGTCGGGGGATTAAACGATAATGTCGGGGTAATGTCAGTATGACGTGTCGGGGGATTACACGGTAATGTCAGGGTAATGTCAGTGTGACGTGTCGGGGGATTACACTGTAATGTCAGGATAATGTCAGTGTGACGTGTCGGGGGATTACACGATAATGTCGGGGTAACGTCAGTATGACGTGTCGGGGATTACACGGTAATGTCAGGGTAATGTCAGAATGACGTGTGGGGGGATTACACCGTATTGTCGGGGTAATGCCAGTGTGACGTGTCGGCGGATTACACGGTAATGTCGGGGTAATGTCAGTATGACGTGTCGGGGATTACACGATAATGTCGGGGGTAATATCAGTATGACGTGTCGGGGGATTACACAGTCATGTCGGGGTAATGTCAGTATGACGTGTCGGGGATTACACGGTAATGTCGGGGTAATGTCAGTGTGACGTGTCGGGGGATTACACAGTAATGTCGGGGTAATGTCTGTATGACGTGTCGGGGATTACACGGTCATGTCGGGGTAATGTCAGTGTGACGTGTCTGGGGATTACACGGTAATGTCGGGGATAATGTCAGTACGACGTGTCAGGAGATTACACAGTAATGTCGGAGTAATGTCACTATGACGTGTCGGGGGATTACACAGTAATGTCAGTGTGACGTGTCGAAAGGATTATACGGTAATGTCGGGGTAATGTCAGGTTGATGTGTCGGGGGATTACACAGTAATGTCGGGGTAATATCAGTGTGACGTGTCGGGGATTACACTGTAATGTCGGGGTAATGTCAGTATGGCGTGTTGGGGGATTACACAGTAATGTCGCGGTAATGTCAGTATGACGTGTCGGGGTATTACACTGTAATGTCGGGTAATGTCAGTGTGACGTGTCGGGGGATTAAACGATAATGTCTGGGTAATGTCAGTGTGACGTGTCGGGGGATTACACTGTAATGTCAGGATAATGTCAGTGTGACGTGTCGGGGGATTACACAATAATGTCGGGGTAACGTCAGTATGACGTGTCGGGGATTACACGGTAATGTCAGGGTAATGTCAGAATGACGTGTGGGGGGATTACACCGTAATGTCGGGGGTAAGCCCAGTGTGACGTGTCGGTGGATTACACAGTAATGTCCGTATGACGTGTCGGGGGATTACACGATAATGTCGGGGTAATATCAGTATGACGTGTCGGGGGATTACACAGTAATGTCGGGGTAATATCAGTGTGACATGTCGGGGGATTACACAGTAATGTCGGGGTAATGTCAGTATGACGTGTCGGGGGATTACAAGGTAATGTCGGGGTAATGTCAGTGTGACGTGTCGGGGGATTACACAGTAATGTCGGGATAATGTCTGTATGACGTGTCGGGGTATTACACTGTAATGTCGGGGTAATGTCAGTGTGACATGTCGAAGGGATTATACGGTAATGTCAGTATGACGTGTCGGGGTATTACACTGTAATGTCGAGGTAATGTCAGTGTGACGTGTCGGGGGATTACACGATAATGTTGGGTGTTGTGAATGGACTTGAAATGAGTTCTGAGCAGAGACTCCCTCTGGTGGTTACAAGCGGTACTGGACTGTCCAGTGAAGATTGTTTGGATTGGGAATCAGGTGTTACTGACTGGTCTTATTTAAGGGAGTCGCCTTCCCATCAGGGTTGCCGGTGATCAATTGTTCTGGTCTCAATCCTTGATTCCTGTTTCCTTTGTAGCCTGCTGTGTCGTGTCTGCATCTCCTGCTAACAGATAAGACTTTTTCTTCTTTTTGTTTTTGTGCTTGATTTTTGCATTTTGTCCTGCACTTCTGTGGGGGCCTTCTTGGTCCCCTCTGGGGGCTTTTGCCCTCTCAGTTTTGTTCAGCCACTGATGTTTGTACATTTGCTTTTTCCAGTTTTTTCAGTGGCTGCTGTTTTGATTTTGTTACACCAGAGAACTAATTTAGAGGAACGCTCCACGGCTGCCTCTAGTTGTGGTGGTTAGTCAGGGTACTGCAATCTCATAGATTCCAACTGCTCTGGTGTATTTCCTTTTTTACCTGCACTCCTCAGCTACCGAAACATAACAGTATCACCGGCCTAAAAAATTGAATGGTACTCACAGAAGGGAAAAAATATTGTGAAAGAAAAAAAAAAAAAAAGGTTGTCAGAGTTGTCAGAAATATTTTTCTGTTTGTTGCATTTTTTTTTTTTTTCCCTCTGTATCTCTGGGTGCTGGGGAGGATTTTTTCTCTCAATGGAGTTTGCACAGTTGTCTGGCCGTGTGGATCAGCTTGCCACTGAGGTTCGGAGTATTGCTACCTATCTTGCTAGGTTGCCTGTTGTGGAACCTAGGATTCCCATGCCAGATTTGTTTTTGGGGGATCGAGCCAAGTTTCTGAATTTTAAAAATAATTGTAAATTGTTTTTTGCCTTAAAATCTAAGTCCTCAGGGAACGCAGGATTGGGCTTTTTCCCTGACACCTGGGGATCCTGTTTTGAGTGATGTTGATGCATTTTTTCAGGCCTTGGGGTTATTGTACGATGAGCCTAATGTCACTGATCAAGCTGAAAAAGCCTTGTTGGCATTAAATCAGGGGCTTGATGACGCTGAGTTATACTGTCAGAGATTCCGAAAGTGGGCAGTCCTGACCAAATGGAATGACGACGCTTTGGCGGCCCTTTTTCGGACGGGTCTGTCAGATAATGTAAAGGATATTATGGTGGGATTCCCTGTCCCCTCTGGTCTCAATGATTCTATGTCATTAGCGATTCAAATTGACAGACGTTTGCGTGAGCGGAGAAGTATGCGTGGAATAGTGTTGCCTTGTGAACCTGCTTCTGAACCCATGCAGTGTGATAGAGTGGTTTCTGGGGCACAGCGTCATGAGTTTCGAAAGCGCAATGGGTTATGTTTTCTACTGTGGTGATGCCTCTCATGCTATTTCAGTCTGCCCTAAGCGGGGAAGACGTTTTGCACGCTCAGTTGTCTTGGGTAGTGTTCAGACTAAGTTTTTATTAACTATTACTCTGATATGCTCTCTGTCCTCATTTTCTGCTCAGGCTTTCGTTGATTCGGGAGCAGCTATTAACCTGATGGATTTTGATTTTGCTAAACATTGTGGGTTTCCCTTGATACCCCTACAGAAGTCTATTCCCCTACTGGGAATCGATTCTACCCCTTTGGCTGAGAATAAACCTCAGTTCTCTACTCAGGTGATAATGAGGGTCGAACCTGATCATCAGGAGAGCTGCAAATTTTTGGTTCTGTATAATCTGCATGACATTATCGTGCTGGGTTTTCCTTGGTTACAGTCTCATAATCCTGTTTTGGATTGGAAATCTGTGTCTGTAACCAGTTGGGGCTGCCAATGTGTTAGTGCCAACACTCCTGTTTTTTCTGCCTCCCCTCAGGCTCAGGATGTTCCTGACTTTTTGATTGATTTTTCTGATGTGTTTAGCGAAAGTAAATCTGCATCCTTGCCTCCCCATAGGAGCTATGACTGCGCTATTGAATTAGTGCCTGGTAGTAAATTCCCTAAAGGTCGCCTTTTTAATTTGTCTGTACCTGAACATGACGCTATGCGGTCTTATATCAAGGAGTCATTGGAGAAAGGTCATATCAGACCATCCTCTTCACCCTTAGGTGCCGGTTTTTTCTTTGTAGCCAAAAAGGATGGTTCATTAAGGCCGTGTATTGATTATCGTCTTTTGAACAATATTACTGTGAAATATCAATACCCGTTACCCTTGATTTCTGACCTGTTTTCCAGGGTGAAAAACGCTACTTGGTTTACCAAGCTTGACCTCAGGGGGCATATAACCTTATTCGCATTAAGCACGGGGATGAATGGAAGACGGCATGTAACACCCCTGAGGGGCATTTTGAGTACCTGGTGATGCCCTTTGGGCTCACTAATGCTCCTTCCGTCTTCCAGTCCTTCATGAATGACATTTTCAGGATTTTGTGGACAAATTTCTGATTGTTTATTTGGATGATATCTTGATTTTTTCTAATGACTGGGACTCTCATGTGAAACATGTTCGAACTGTATTCCAGATTTTGAGAGAGAATGCTCTGTATGTGAAGGGATCAAAGTGTCTTTTTGGCGTACAGAGGATATCATTTTTGGGATTCATTTTCTCCCTATCTGTTATTGAAATGGACCCGGTCAAGGTTCAGGCCATCTGTGATTGGGTCCAACCTACTTCATTAAAGGCTCTTCAAGGATTTTTGGTTTTGCCAATTTTTATCGTAAATTTATTGGTAATTTCTCGGTTATTGTTAAACCATTAACTGATTTGACCAAAAAGGGTTCTGATGTGGTGAATTGGCCTCCTGAGGCAGTCTCTGCATTTCAGGAACTTAAGCAGAGATTCACTTCTGCTCCTGTTCTACGGCAGCCTGATGTTTCTCTGCCATTTCAGGTGGAGGTTGATGCCTCTGAAATTGGGGCAGGTGCCGTTTTGTCCCAAAGAGATCCAGAGACCTCTAAAAGTAACCCTTGTGCCTTTTTCTCTCGAAAATTTTCTCATACTGAACGTAATTATGACGTGGGTAATCGGGAGTTATTGGCCATGAAGTGGGCTTTTGAAGAGTGGAGACATTGGCTGGAGGGAGCTAAACATCAGGTGGTGGTCCTTACTGACCATAAGAATCTGGTTTATCTGGAATCTGCCAAGCGACTTAATCCTAGACAGGCCAGGTGGGCCTTGTTTTTCACACGTTTTAATTTTGTGGTTTCCTTTCTTCCTGGCACTAAGAATGTTAAGGCGGATGCCCTTTCAAGGAGTTTCCTTGCGGAATCTCCTGAGTTATCTGATCCTTCTGTTATTTTGAAAGAAGGTGTAGTTCTTTCCGCCATCTCGCCCAATTTGAGACTGGCTCTGGAGGGGTGTCAGGAGGATAGGCCCGAGCGCTGCCCTGTTGGGAAATTGTTTGTCCCGGACCACTGGAAAAAGAGTGTGATGTCTGAGATTCATTGTTCCGCGTTGGCAGGTCATCCCAGAATTTTTGGTACCAGAGACTTGGTTAGTCGGTCCTTTTGGTGGCCTACCTTGTCTCGTGATGTCAGGGAATTTGTGCAGTCCTGCGGGACTTGCTCTCGCTGTAAGCCTTGCTCCCGCTCTAGTGGTTTGTTGATGCCATTGCCTGTGCCCAAGAGACCATGGACCCATATCTCTATGGATTTAATTTCCGACCTCCCTGTTTCTCAGAGAATGACCGTCATCTGGGTGATTTGTGATAGGTTTTCCAAGATGATACATCTTGTGCCATTACCTAAGTTGCCTTCCTCATCTGAATTGGTACCTTTGTTCCTTCAGCACGTGGTTCGTTTACACGGCATTCCTGAGAACATTGTGTCTGACAGAGGAGTCCAGTTTGTTTCCAGATTTTGGAGGACCTTTTGTTCTAAACTTGGTGTTCAATTGTCTTTCTCCTTAGCGTTTCATCCTCAGACCAATGGTCAAACTGAGAGAACAAATCAGACATTGGAGACTTATCTAAGATGTTTTGTGTCTGCTAATCAGGATGACTGGGTCTCTTTTTTGCCTTTGGCTGAGTTTGCTCTTAATAATAGGGCTAGCTCTGCCACTTTGATGTCACCATTTTTCTGTAATTCTGGGTTTCACCCTCGATTTTCTTCGGGACAGACGGAGGCTTCTGTCTGTCCAGGTGTTGACTCTGTTGTGGAGCGTATGCAGCAGATTTGGGACCAGGTAGTGCAGAGGTTGTCCCTCTCTCAGGAGACGGCCCAGCGGTTTGCTAACCGGCATAGGACTGATGGTCCTCGGTTTAAAGTGGGGACTTGGTCTGGTTGTCCTCAAAAAATATTCCTATGAGAGTGGCATCTCCTAAATTTAAGCCTAGGTTCATTGGACCTTATAAGATCATGGAGATTCTTAATCCTGTTTCTTTTCGTTTGCTTCTTCCAGGACATTTAAGATCCATAATGTGTTCCACAAGTCCTTGTTGAAGAGGTTTGTTGAGCCAGTGGTTCCTACTGCTTTGCCTCCTGACCCTGTTCTGGTTGAGGGCAATATGGAGTTTGAGGTTGAGAAAATTTTGAATTCTCGTTTTTCTAGACGGAAACTCCAGTATTTGGTTAAGTGGAGAGGTTATGGTCAGGAAGACAATTCTTGGGTGTTTGCTTCGGACATCCATGCAAGGAGACTCATCCGTGCGTATCATAGAGCTCATCCTGACCGACCTGGTTGCTCAGGTGAGGGTTCGGTGACCCCTCCTCAAGGGGGGGTACTGTTGTGAATGGACTTGAAATGAGTTCTGAGCAGAGACTCCCTCTGGTGGTTACAAGCGGTACTGGACTGTCCAGTGAGGATTGGGAATCAGGTGTTACTGACTGGTCTTATTTAAGGGAGTCGCCTTCCCATCAGGGTTGCCGGTGATCAATTGTTCTGGTCTCAATCCTTGATTCCTGTTTCCTTTGTAGCCTGCTGTGTCGTGTCTGCATCTCCTGCTAACAGATAAGACTTTTTCTTCTTTTTGTTTTTGTGCTTGATTTTTGCATTTTGTCCTGCACTTCTGCTTTTTCCAGTTTTTTCAGTGGCTGCTGTTTTGATTTTGTTGCACCAGAGAACTAATTTAGGTGGTAGAGGTCGTGTGATCTCAGGTGTTTTTGAAATTAGTAGAGTTGGTGCTTTTCAGGGTTTTTTGGGATTGCAGTAAGTGCCCTTCCTATCCTTTTCTATTTAGGTAGTTTGGGCTCCAACGTTTGCTCATACTATTTTCTGTCTGTGTCAGTATTTCTTCTTGTCTAACCGCCATTATATGTTTGGGGGCTTTCTATGTTCTTTGGGGATCTGCTCCGGGGCAGATAGCTTTCCTCTTTCTATCTTCAGGTATAGTTAGTTTCTCAGGCTGTGACGAGGCGTCTAGGACCAACGTAGGAACGCTCCACGGCTGCCTCTAGTTGTGGTGGTTAGTCAGGGTACTGCAATCTCATAGATTCCAACTGCTCTGGTGTATTTCCTTTTTTACCTGCACTCCTCAGCTACCGAATCATAACAGTTGGGGTAATGTCAGTATGACGTGTCGTGGGATTACACGGGAATATCGGGGTAATGTCACTATGACGTGTCGGGGGATTACACGGTAATGTCGGGGTAATGTTAGTATGACGTGTCGGGGGATTACACGGTAATATCAGGGTAATGTCAGTGTGACGTGTCGGGGGATTACACGGTAATGTCGGGGTAATGTCAGTGTGACGTGTCGGGGGATTACACTGTTATATCGAGGTAATGTTAGTGTGACGTGTCGGGGATTACACTGTAATATCGGGGTAATGTCAGTGCGACGTGTCGGGGGATTACACGGTAATGTCGGGGTAATGTCAGTGTGACGTGTCGGGGGATTACACTGTTATATCGAGGTAATGTTAGTGTGACGTGTCGGGGGATTACACTGTAATATCGGGGTAATGTCAGTGCGACGTGTCGGGGGATTACACGGTAATGTCGGGTAATGTCAGTATGACGTGTCGGGGGATTACACGGTAATATCAGGGTAATGTCAGTGTGACGTGTCGGGGGATTACACGGTAATGTCGGGGTAATGTCAGTGTGACGTGTCGGGGGATTACACTGTTATATCGAGGTAATGTTTGTGTGACGTGTCGGGGGATTACACTGTTATATCAAGGTAATGTTAGTGTGACGTGTCGGGGGATTACACTGTTATATCGAGGTAATGTCAGTGTGACGTTTCGGGGGATTACACGGTAATGTCGGGGTAATGTCAGTGTGACGTGTCGGGGGATTACACGGTAATGTCAGGGGTACACACATACAGCAGCCCTGCGCTGCCCCAGGCTATATGTAATTGTGCACCTGTGCCTGTGCCTGTTTCACTCCTTATCTGTAGTTGCTGGTTTGGCGGATGTGGAGGTCAGATCTGACATGTCCATCCTTGGACCTGGTCGGCCTTTTACCTGCATCTGTCTGACTGGCACCATGGGGGTGATTCAGTTATGCTTCAGGTACTTTTACAGTTTTTTGCAGTTATGCTTTTAATTATTCAGGAGGCCGCAATGGCACAGTGAAAATGATAAACTTAGAGTAGGTACTGCCCCATATGAGAATGCCTTGTCGTGGCGGGGTAGCTCAAAGAATTGATCAATTATTTGCTAAATGTCTCAATTTTAAAAAACAGTTAGAATTATGTGCAGATGCACTTAAATTATTTCATGCTGATCATGTGCTGCGCTGGCTTCCCCCCTTTTTTTTTTTGTAATGTCAGTATGACGTGTCAGGAGATTACACAGTAATGTCGGAGTAATGTCACTATGACGTGTCGGGGGATTACACAGTAATGTCAGTATGACGTGTCGGGGATTACACGGTGATGTCGGGGTAATGTCAGTGTGACGTGTCGGGGGATTACTGTCATGTGTGCATTGCCACGAAGATCGTCGCGGTTGCACATTTGACTTCTCACAGCTGAGTTGCTGTTTCTTTGTGTTTGGCAGCTAGGGAGTTAATTCTGTCTGTGCTCGGTGCTGGGACTGGGTGCAGTTTCTCCCGGCTGCAATTGATTATTTGTTGATTGGTTTCCTTTAAATTCCTGGCTGTCTGCTTGGGGAGTTGCCAGTGAAACCTTCATGCAGACCACAGATAGGAATGAATCTGTATAGACTTTAGTTGTGAGCTCCTTAGTTGTTCTAAGCTCAACTTGGTTAGAGTTTATTTCCCAGACCATTTATGTTCCTTTGGTGTTTGAGTGTGTATGCAAGTGAGTGTTATCCTGTCTGTCTTATATGTCTAATCTGTGTATTTAGCTAAGATCAGCCCATATCCCTTTGGTGGTAGTCAGGATCCTTCTTAGGACTGATTACAGGGTTCAGGGTCTGATAGGAGACAGGGTTAGGTTGGAGACTTGGACCTCTGAACCATTATCAGTACCTCCAAGGAAAGGGATTAGTTAGGACCCCAGTGTAGGGTCAGGTTAGATCCCGGTCCACCTCTTTCCTGTTTCAGCTCATCAAGTCCTCAAGATTAACCCTGAGTTCAACGGATATCGTTTCTGCACATCTAGTCCTCAAGATTAACCCTAAGTTCTGCTGATATTGTGTCAGGTAAACCTATTCTATACTTACATTCTGATGTTGCTAAACTATATGTTGTATAGAGTGTGGTTCCTGTATAAATAGTTTACTGACATTATAGTCATATCATTAGACAGCGTGACAATTACACTGTTATATCGAGGTAATGTCAGTGTGACGTGTCGGGGGATTACACTGTAATATTGGGGTAATGTCAGTGCGACGTGTTGGGAGATTACACGGTAATATCGGGGTAATGTCAGTGTGACGTGTCGGGAGATTACACGGTAATGTCGGGGTAATGTCAGTATGGCGTGTCGGGGGATTACACATTAATGTCGGGGTAATGTCAGTATGACGTGTTGGGGTATTACACTGTAATGTCGGGGTAATGTCAGTGTGACGTGTCGGGGGATTAAACGATAATGTCGGGGTAATGTCAGTATGACGTGTCGGGGGATTACACGGTGTTGTCAGGGTAATGTCAGTGTGACGTGTCGGGGATTACACAGTAATGTCAGTATGACGTGTCGGGGGATTACACGATAATGTCGGGGGTAATGTCAGTGTGACGTGTCGGGGATTACACGGTTATGTCGGGTAATGTCAGTGTGACATGTCGGGGGATTACACAGTAATGTCCGTATGACGTGTCGGGGATTACACTGTAATGTCAGGGTAATGTCAGTGTGACGTGTCGGGGGATTACACTGTAATGTCGGGGTAATGTCAGTGTGACTTGTCAGGAGATTACACCGTAATGTTGGGGGTAATGTCAGTATGACGTGTCAGGAGATTACACTGTAATGTTGGCGTAATGTCAATATGACTTGTCGGGGGATTACACTGTAATGTCAGGGTAATGTCAGTGTGACGTGTCGGGGATTACACGGTAAGGTCGGGGTAATATCAGTGTGACATGTCGGGGGATTACACGGTAATGTCGGGTAATGTCACTGTGACGTGTCTGGGGATTACTGTTATGATTCGGTAGCTGAGGAGTGCAGGCAAAAAGGCAATACACCAAGCAGTTGGAATCTACGAGACTGCAGTACCCTGACTAACCACCACAACTAGAGGAAGCCGTGGAGCGTTCCTACGTTGGTCCTAGACGCCTCGTCACAGCCTGAGAAACTAACTACACCTAAAGATAGAAATAGGAAAGCTATCTGCCCCGGAGCAGAACCCCAAAGATAATAGCAAGCCCCCAAACATGTAATGGCGGTTAGACAAGACGAAATACTGACACAGACAGAAAATAGTATGAGCAAACGCTGGGGCCCAAACTAACTAAATAGAAAAGGATAGGAAGGGTACTTACTGCAATCCCAAAAAAAACCCTGAAAGCACCAACTCTACTAATTTCAAAAACACCTGAGATCACACGACCTCTACCACCTAAATTAGCTCTCTGGTGTAACAAAATCAAAACAGCAGCCACTGAAAAAACTGGAAAAAGCAAAAGTACAAACATCAGTGGCTGAACTAAATTGAGAGGGCAAAAGCCCCCGGAGGGGACCCTGAAGGCCCCCACAGAAGTGCAGGACAAAATGCAAAAATCAAGCACAGAAACAAAAAGAAGAAAATGTCTTATCTGTTAGAAGGAGATGCAGACACGACACAGCAGGCTACAAGGGAAACTGGAATCAAGGATTCAGACCAGAACAATTGATCACCGGCAACCCTGATGGGAAGGTGACTCCCTTATATAAGACCAGTCAGTAACACCTGATTCCCAGTCCTCACAATCTTCACTGAACAGACCAGTACCGCTTGTAACCACCAGAGGGAGCCTCTGCTCAGAACTCATCTCAAGCCCATTCACAACAGATTACATTGTAATGTCGGGGTAATGTCAGTGTGACGTGTCAGGAGATTACAGTGTAATGTCGTGGTAATGTCAGTGTGATGTGTCAGGAGATTACAGTGTAATATCGGGTAATGTCAGTGTGACGTGTCGGGGGATTACACGGTAATGTCGGGGTAATGTCACTGTGACATGTCGGGGGATTACACTGTAATATCGAGGTAATGTCAGTGTTACGTGTCGTGGGATTACACTGTAATATCGGGTTAATGTCAGTGCGACGTGTCGAGGGATTACACGGTAATGTCGGGGTAGTGTCAGTGTGACGTGTCGGGGGATTACACGGTAATGTCGGGGTAATGTCAGTGTGACGTGTCGGGGATTACACGGTAATGTCGGGGTAATGTCAGTGTGACGTGTAGGGGGATTACACGATAATGTCGAGTGTAATGTCAGTATGATGTGTCAGGGGATTACAGTGTAATGTCAGGGGTAATGTCAGTGTGACGTGTCGGGGGATTACACGGTAATGTCGGGTTAATGTCAGTGTGACGTGTCGGGGGATTACACTGTAATATCGAGGTAATGTCAGTGTGACGTGTCGGGGGATTACACGGTAATGTCGGGGTAATGTCAGTGTGACGTGTCGGGGATTACACTGTAATATCGAGGTTATGTCAGTGTTACGTGTCGTGGGATTACACTGTAATATCGGGTTAATGTCAGTGCGACGTGTCGGGAGATTACACGGTAATGTCGGGGTAGTGTCAGTGTGACGTGTCGGGGGATTACACGGTAATGTCGGGGTAATGTCAGTGTGACGTGTCGGGGATTACACGGTAATGTCGGGGTAATGTCAGTGTGACGTGTCGGGGATTACACAGTAATGTCGGATTAATGTCACTATGATGTGTCGGGGGATTACACAGTAATGTCAGTGTGACATGTCGAAGGGATTATACGGTAATGTCAGTATGACGTGTCGGGGTATTACACTGTAATGTCGGGGTAATGTCAGTGTGACGTGTCGGGGATTACACGATAATGTTGGGGTAATGTCAGTATGACGTGTCGGGGGATTACACGGTAATGTCGGGGTAATGTCAGTATGACGTGTCGGGGGATTTCATGGTAATATCAGGGTAATGTCAGTGTGACGTGTCAGGGGATTACACGGTAATGTTGAGGTAATGTCAGTGTGACGTGTCGGGGGATTACACTGTAATATCGGAGTAATGTCAGTGCGACGTGTCGGGGGATTACACGGTAATGTCGGGGTAATGTCAGTGTGACGTGTCGGGGATTACACTGTTATATCGAGGTAATGTTAGTGTGACGTGTCGGGGGATTACACTGTAATATCGGGGTAATGTCAGTGCGACGTGTCGGGGGATTACACTGTAATGTCGGGGTAAGTGTCAGTAATGACGTGTCGGGGATTACACGGTAATGTGGGGTAATGTCAGTATGACGTTGTCGGGGATTACACGGTAAATTGGGGTAATGTCAGTGTGACGTGTCGGGGGATTACACGTAATGTCGGGGTAATGTCAGTGTGACTGTCGGGGATTACACGGTAATGTCGGGGTAATGTCAGTATGACGTGTCGAGGGATTACACGGTAATATCGGGGTAATGTCAGTGTGACGTGTCGGGGGATTACACGGTAATGTCGGGGTAATGTCAGTGTGACATGTCGGGGGATTACACTGTGTGAGACAGTGAAGGAATATGTGTCGAATGGGGTGTAATTTCACCTAGGTACTGTGCTGTATGGTATAAGGAAATGTGTGGCTTTGTAAACCAGTGGTAGAGAAAGGTCACTACACCTTACATTCAGTACACACTTGCAGCTCAGGCCTGAAACCACTCAGCTGTTAATTAGGAGACCAGAAGTAGGTGTCTGCGAACACAGTCAGAGAGCTCGCTTAGTCTGGACAGGGAGTCCAGGCACAAGAAGCAGTCTCCAGGAGTATGAGCTGTCTCAGTCTGGGTGCTCGATGTACCCGGACACAGGAGTAGTCTCTGTGAAAATCCATGCGGATAGCTGCTGAATAGGAGGGGAGCTCTCTCAAGTCTGGACGTTGAAGGTGCCTTCAGACACAAGGAGGAACTCTGTGAAACTCCATGCTGGTAAATGCTGAACATATTGTGTTGTTTTTGGCCCAGGCTGTTAGAGTCGGGACCCGGATAGATAGGGAAATCTATCTAAGTGTAGTAAGTGGCTAGACAAGCCCAGGTCTTCTGTTTATGATTTGTTTTATCTGTTTGCTGTGGACTTTAATAAAGCTGTTGCGGCCAGTTTTTACCAGAACTGCTGTCTCTGAATGAACTGTTTCTATGCCACTCCCGTCTACCCGGACGGCGATCTCAGAGCTATATCCCCTGAAAAGCTTACAATTGGCGGAGAATGCTGGGGCAGCACAGTGGCTGATACATTTGATGCTGGAATGTGCGTGCAGCACAGTGGCGAGAGACAGCAATAAAGGTGAAGTCTGTTGAAGCAGCAGCAGAGAAAAAAAAAAAAAAAGTGTGTCAGAAAAAAAAACGTCTGTTGGAGCAGTCTTAAAGAGACAGTAGCCCTAATAGAGTTTGCAAAAGAGGAAAAAAAAGTGTGTCTGCATAGCAAAGCTGAACTTGTTGTGGAAAAGACTGTGGAGTGGCAGCAGCAAAGGAAAAGTCTGTTGGAGCAGTCTTAAAAAGACAGTGGCCCTAATAGAGTTTGCAGAGAAAAAAAAAAAAGTGTCTGCACAGCAGAGCTGAATTTTCTGTGGAAAAGACTGTGGAGTGTGTATGTCTTGAGTGAAGACTGCCGTTGTTGAGACAGAGAAGTCTGACAGCATGGATGACAGCATGGAGGCGCTGTTTGAACAAATGGCGCAAGTTAATGTGCAACATAAGACTGCCGTGATTGAGACAGATAAGTCTGGCAGTATGGAGGAGCTTGTTAAGAAACACCTGCAGAGCATGCAGCAGGCCCAGCAGAGCTGGCAGCAGCAGCAGCGCAGCAGGAGTTTAACCGATTGCTGAGGAGCAGAATTGCAGCTCTCAGCACCTCGCCCCAGAGTAATGTTGTGAAGGCACCTGCGTTGTCCGCTGTAAAGAAGGCGGTAAGACGGTCCCTGAAAAAGATGACACCTCGTGATGATGTGGAGGTATATCTCACTAGGTTTGAGGGACTGGCAGAGAAGGAGAATCTGCCCCTATCTGAATGGGCCATGATGGTCGCACCCTATCTGATTGGAGAACCCCAAAGGACCTATGCTGACCTGAGCGAGCAGGACAGCCAAGACTATGCCAAGCTGAAAGCGGAGATTCTTACCCGGCTGGGTGTTACGGTGACAGCCCGGCCAGGGGAGTTCATGACTGGAGATGCAGTTGGAAGTCTGCAGTCAGCAAACCTGATTATGGAGTTGAAAAGGTGATAATGAACCGCTACACCCGAGCATGTCCTCCTGAGGTACAGCCAGAGGTCGGACAAGGAGACCACCAGGACGCCAATCGTCTGGTCAGCCTGATGGAGAAGGCCTTCGCCAGCAAAGACTGTCTCCGTGACCAGCCGTCTGAGAGGTCGTCACTTCAGAGTTCCCGGACGCTGAACTCTCGCGGTAAGAGCGTTCCAGCTGTTGGGGACATGGGTATGCTGATAAGCGGGTTCAGGCCCGAGGGGACATGTGGGTGGAAAAGTGTGATGGACAGTGTTGGAGATGTCGTGAAATTGCAGCCAACTGTCCAATAGAGGGGGAGCCTATGTATTGTGATGTTGGCAGATCCCTCTCTCTCTGCGCAGAACCTGTGTGTGTGTCCACCTCAGCCGAAGAGACTGGACCACAGGTGTCCCCGGTGGTTGTAAATGACTGCCCAGCACAGGCCCTCTTGGACTCAGAGAGTCCAGTGACTTCCGTATGTGACAGCCTGATTGATAGGGACTTCATCCCTGATAAGCACCTGAGTATGGTGTGCATCCATGAGACCCCAAAGTCTACCCAAGACTGCCGTGGACTTGTCCCCAAACTCGGGGAGGTTTCATATGAAGGGGGGGTAGTTGAAGAACCTGGTGCAACCCGTTATATTGGGTAATGACTTTCCCCGATCTAAGGATCTCTGGGGAAAAGTGTTTCTGATGGACAGTGTTGATGAAGCTCCTACTGAGGGTGCGCAGTCCCGAGGGGCGGAACACAATGCTAGTGGGCCGTTAAACTTATGTGATAATGATGATGATGATGATGATAATGATATTGATAATAATGATGACTGCGATAGTGATGAAATTCCTTTGCAGGTGATGTTGGGAGACGAGGATGGTGGTTCTCGGGAACCGAGTGTCCCTGACTTACCTGTGTCCTGTGACAATTTTGAGAGTGAGCAGTGGCGAGACCCCTCTCTTAAAAACGGCCCAGGAAAATATAAATGTTCTAAATGAGGTTCCCAAGAGCCTGGCTCTGAGGAGAGGTTTCCCTCATGTTGCCATAAACACTCACCTGTTGTATAGGGACACTGAGGTCCAGGGAGAGGTCGTGACCAGCTCCTAGTACCTGAGCTATATAGAAGTATAGTGCTGGGGTTGTCACATAGTCACATACTTGAGGGACCAGATGGTGAAGTTAATGTTGTGGATGACATGTTAACTAAGGTTCCAGATCAGATGTGAATGAGAATGAACTGTATTACCCTGAAAGTGAGCAGGATGAGAATGAGAATGAATTGTATATCCCTGAAAGTGAGCCGGATGTGGCTGAGAAAAAGGGGTCAGACAGGGATAGTGGTAGTGATAGTGAATCATCTGTTGACAATCAAGCAACCAGTGCAAATGAGGAAGGCATGGTAGCAGAGGAGGTTGAGAGTCCTGAGAAGAAA
>JARQOD010008316.1:0-36004 GCA_033576555.1 Oophaga sylvatica | reverse complement strand
CTGGTGTATTGCCTTTTTACCTGCATCTCATTACCGAAAAGAAACAACACTCTCTAAGCTTAGACAGTCTGCTCTTCACTTCCCCTCTAGGTGACTGAAAACTAACTAGACAAAAACTGTCTGTTTTCAGTGTCTTCACCCTCCTTATATAAGCAAAAACACTCCTCGGGTGTCCAAGGGAAAGGGTGAAGGTGTGTGAATGTATATACAGGACCTTGGGTGGTGGTTACCTTCAGTCACCCTTCTGGAAGATTGGATTCCAAGCACAGATGGGCTCCACATCCCCCCCTGGTAAAACTCAGCCCCCGGGCTGAAAGAAAAACATTTTTGAATAAAAAACAAACATAACTCTTCCCTTCGGGAGGTGAGGATTTTAACCGCTGCATAAATCATAAAATCATTTTTAAATATTGACAACAAGTAAAGTGCAAATATCAGAAGCTTCACAGTTCAAGTAAACATTTTACTTGTGGAGGCCCGCTCCAAACCCCACGGTGGTCCTGGGGGGCTGCAAGAATTTTCTGGACCTCTTTAGCAGACCTCACATTCGGCCACACCAAAGGGGTTTTGAGTTTGAGGTGAAATAGTTTACATAAAACAAGATGGAGAAACCGAAGTGCTAACTAATAAAAAGAGATTTTTTGGGGCTGGAAGGTCCTCACCCAACAGTTCATATAAATTCACAATACTCATTACCCACGGGGTTTACTTAATGCCAAATATAAAACTTCAAAACACAGACACCGTCCCGGTGTAGCAGGCAATTCTAAACTATTTTACAGTACAGTGACCCTGTTAAGGTTCTATTGCGGCTCGCTATATTCTTCAACCCCTGGTGTTGCAAGCACAAGGCATCTTGGTACGGAGCCCGAATCATGGCCGGTATAGGGGTTGTGTGGCTACAGTTCTCTTTTCCACACGGGTTCCTGGGGCCGACATGCCTCACACAAACAGGTCTGCAGTTCGTGCAGGATGACTCAGCGGGGGTAGGCGGCAGCAAGTGTTAAGCTTTCACAGGTAAGGCTGGTCTTTCAGGGTAGATAGGTGTGTAGGGTCCAGACGGAGGAGAAACCCAGTAGAAGTAATAAGTGGACACACACACAGAAAGTCTCTTTCTGTCTTTATGAAGATGTTATTGCAGGCAGTCCCGGGGCCGAGGGTGAAGGGGTGCCTCCAGTTTCCTCCACTGAGTAAGTGTAGGCCTCCTTACTTCTAAAAATGAGTCTCTGACCTGTGGAAACTAGGTCTGAGTTGTCTCCCCACTTTACGCCGGCTGACCTTGGGGTAGGGCCTTCTCTTGAAAGAACACAGTCTATGAGGCGGTACCCTGCCAGACCCATTTTCCCTTTGACCCCAATTAAATTATCAGACTTTAGGGCCCCCTGGACTTGTAGTCCCATAGGATCTCAGTATTTCCTACTGGTCGTGAAGATTCAGTAAGCTCGGACCCGGGGGTCCGGTTAGAATGAAGGGGATGAGCTGTTTGGCTGTCTGTCCCTCGCTTCTTTCACCCGCCTTTCGTCCTACTCGGGCCCTCACACTACACACACTGGCGATGGTGGGCTGCTTCTTTCCCTTTTTCTTCACCGCTCTCTAAGCGTCGGCACGCTTTTCACTAACTAACTCCTTGACCAGTTCTACTAGGCTGGATGGTTTCTGTTCCACTTTTACTAGCCTCCACTCGTTTGAACTAAGCTTCAACTGCGCTTCAACTCCTTCATTAACAGGAAATCTCCTTGAGCTCTGCTCCGTGTGCCAGCTTGCACCCCTGGCTCTTGGCCACAACACTCTCTAAGCTTAACGTCTGTTTCCCCCTTCACCCTCTGAGGTGACTGAAAACTAGACTAGACAAAAATGTCGTTTTCGTGTCTTCACCCTCCTTAAAATACTAAAACAGCTCCCCCTGGGTCTGGGATGGGTGAAGGTTGTGAATGTATATAAGGACCTCTAGTGGTGGTTACCTTCAGGGGCACCTTTGGAGATTAGGATTCAACAAAAAGCTGGGCCCACATTTTTGTCTGCAGGGGCTTGCATGCTCAAGAGCTTTACCCTAAACCACATACACTGCCTTGCGAAAAATATTCAGCCCCCTGGAACTTTCAACCTTTTCCCCATTCATGCTTCAACATAAAATGCCAAATGTAAATTTTTGGGAAGAACAACAAAAAAGTGGGACACAATTGTGAAGTTGCGAAATTTATTGTTTTTTTTTTACATTTTTGTGGAAATACAAAAACTGAAAAGTGGGGCGTGCAATATTTTTTTTTGCTCCACCTTTTTGTGCGATTACAGTGCGTCGCTTGGGGTATTCCTTCAGTTTTGTACAGGAGAGACTGAAATTTTCGCCCTTCTTCCTTGGCTAACAGCTGGAGCTCAGTGAGGTTGGGGAGATCGTTTGTGAAAAGCAGTTTTTTTAGCTTTTTTCACAGATTTCGATTGGATTAGGTCTGGACTTTGACTTGGCCTTTAACACCTGGAACGTTTAGTTTGAACCATTCCATTGTAAATTTTGCTTTATATTTGGGATCATTGTCTTGTGGGAAGGCAAATCTCCTCCCAGTCTCAGGTCTTTTTCGCTCCAACAGGTTTTCTTCAAGAATGGTCCAGTATTGGCTCCATCCTTTTCCCCATCAATTTTAACCATTTCCCTGTCCCTGCTAAGGAAGGCAGGCCCAAACCGATGCTGCCACCCCCCATGTTTGACGGGGGATGGTGTGTTCAGGGTGATGGTGTGTTGCCTTTACGCCAAATAATCGTTTTGCATTGTTCCCAAAAAAGTTTGTTTTGGTTTCATCTGCCCAAGCACCTTTTCCACATGTTTGGTGTGTCTCCCATGGTTGTTGCAAATTTTAAAAAAAACACTTTTTATGGAATCTTTGAGAAAATGGCTTCTTCGTGCCACTCTTCCATAAAGGCCAGATTTGTGCAGTGTATCTGTTTTTGTCCTTGGAAGACTTCCCACCTCGCTGTAAATTCTGCAGTTCATCCGAGTGCATGGGCCTTTGGTGCATCTCTGATCAGTTTCTCCTTGTTTGAAATGAAATTTAGTGGGCGGCCGGTTCTTGGTAGATTTGCAGTGTATGATACTCCTTCCATTTCAATATGATCACTTGCACAGTGCTCCTTGGGATGTTTAAAGTTTCCGAAATCATTTTGTATCTAATCCAGTTTTTTAAATTCTCCACACATTTATCCAGACCTCCTGTTGTGTTCTTGGTCTTCATGATGCTCTCTGTACTTCAAACAGAACCTTGAGACTATCACAGTGCAGGTGCATTTATACGGAGACTTGATTACACACAGGTGGATTATATTTATCATCAGTAGTCATTTAGGACAACATTGGATCATTCAGAGATCCACAATGAACTTCGGAGTGAGTTGTTGCACTGAAAGTAAAGGGCCGAATAATATTGCACGCCCCACTTTTCAGTTTTCATATTTCCACAAAAATTTAAAATAACCAAAAATTTCATTCAACTTCACAATTGTGTCCCACTTGTTGTTGATTCTTCACCAAAAATTAACATTTGGTATCTTTATATTTGAAGCATGATATGTGGGAAAAGATTGAAAAGTTCCAGGGGGCGAATACTTCGCAAGGCCTGTATGTCAAACTCTGGCCAACAACACCACAAGAACAAACATCGACCATAAGTCCCACAATTGTAGTATAAGTTTTATTAATATTACCAGGCAGATGGTAATGAAGAAAAATTACAATACAAAGATAAAATCTGTACATATAAAATAGGGGCAGTACTATCCAGAAAAAAATATAAAAGGTATACCGCTTATGGGATCCACAGAGCACCACATGGGTGTAGTATGACGGTTTAATCACTGGGACCAGGGATCAAGGATTAACAAATGAAAAATAATGAAGCTGAAGTCAAATAGTAACTTACAATAAGTTGCACCGATCACCTGGTAGACGCCCACCCCAACGCGCGTTTCGGCACGTTGCTTTCGTCAGGGGGTCAACAGGGTGAGTATATTGGTCCCTGTCTTCATTATCCCTGTGCATCTGATGTCTCAGCGCAGCAGGGTGATGGCATCATTATGTCCATGTGCCGAGCAGTGAAGAGCTTAAGAGGCGCTCATTGCTGAGACGAAGTAGCAGAGAAGCTGCAAGAGTATTTACTTATTTTTTTTAATTGAGGGTCCAATTATTCTTTATAGAGGACAATACAGAGCCCTGTCATACTGTACGGAGCACTATATAGGGCTTATTATAGTCTATGGAGACTATGTGGGTGTGAGGTCATTATACTGTATGTAGCACTATGTGGGGCCATTATTGTTAATGCTGCTATACAGGTAGATGCAAGCTCCACTAGATGGCGATAGAGTGGAGGGGAGGACTTCACACAGCAAGCGCAGACCTGCGTGGAGCTGCGAGGCTACCATGAGGTGGAAGAGGGATGGTCAAACAAGCGGGTCAAATCCTAGACTTAGTCAGTACCAAAGGAATAACCAAACACAGAGTCAGATGCAAGCCAAATGGGTCAGTACCGGTCAGGAGCAGATATGCCAAAGAAAGAGACAAAAGCAGGTCAGGGTCCAAGCCGAGTCAAATACCGAAGAGTTCTAAACATGAAAAGGAAACACTGAGTCAGAACAGAGGGGAACAAAAGAGACACTGGAAAAATCAGAAACAGCAGGAGGACAAATCGGGTTCTACCAGAGTCAGATACTCACCGTAGGCAGAAAATATAACTGACATGCCCTGCCGGACGCAGCAGGAAGAAATAGCAAACCTGAATCCAAAATGAGGCCAGGCAAAGTTAACTCTTGACATGATCAGCCCGGGAAAAGGCAGACAGAACTCAAAACCTTGACTGGATCATGACAGTTGTACTATATGGTGGACTTATGGGGTCCATTTTTACTGTATGAAGGACTATGTGTAGCCCATTCTACTATATGGAGGGCTAGGTGGGGCCCTTCTACTATCTGGATGGCTATGTGGGGCCCATTATACTGTATGGGGGACTATGTGGAGCCATTATTAAAACTATGTGAGGCCCATTATACTGTATTGAACACTATGTGGGACTCATTATACTGTTATGGAGGACTATAGGGGTCCATTTATACTGTTTGAAGGACTATGTGGATCCATTATTCTAACAGAGGACTATGTGGGGTCTTACACTGTATGGAGGATATGTGGGGCCCATTTTAGTATACAGAGGGCTTTGTAAGGCCATTAAACTGTATGAAGGATTATGTGAGGCCTATTATACTGTATAGAACACTATGTGGGGGCCATTATTACTTGTGGAGGTCAATGTACTGTATGGAGTACTATGCGGGGTCCATATACTGTATGGAGGACTGTATGGGGCCCATTATAATGTATGGAGCACTATGTAGGGCCATTATAATGTATGGAGGACTATGTGGGACCATTATTCTGTATGAAGGACTACTTGGGGCCCATTATACTGTATGGAGGGCTGTGTGACGATTACAAATCGGGGCATCATATTGTGCTGGGGGTCACCATACTTTGCGGGGGGAAGTTGATGATGGGCGGGTACAATATCGTCGTCACATCGTACGTGTGGAAGAATTCACTGTGGGAGTATTATACTGTGTTTGGGGGTGCTTTTGCGTTGCAGCATATTTATTATCTCTATTGTTCAAGGTCTTTTATCCTTTGTTATTACATATTTAAATTAGGCCATTTGGTCATATGTTTTTTAACTGCTGTTACAGAATAGATTATTTCGCCCAACATTTTATTCTAAGATCTATGAATTATAACGTATTCGTCATAGGGGGAACCCTTGTTTTTTAAGTTTGTTTACCATGAAAAGGTTAATTGTTTATTTGCTGATAAAGAAAAACTTCCTCAGTTGTAGACACTTTGCAATAAATATGAAGGTTGACCGGTGACTGTGTCCAAGCTTTTAATTTTGTCCCATTGTGTATTTGAGTTTGACATCCCAGCGGCATTCATTTTACCAAGGGCAAAGATGTAGTTGGCTGCCAAAACCCTGTATCTAAACTCCATTGTGTGATCTCAAAGTTTTATTACGAAGAAAAGTAAAAAGAAACTTGAGACAATTGCAAAAGTCTTGATTATTCCAGAATCCTGGCGATTGTCACAAGACTTCCTTCAATACGATGAAAGCAGTCGAATGTTACGAGATTGAGTGATCAAATGTCAGTATGGAGCCGAGACTTATAGGATTACTGCGGCTGATAAAAGCACCATAGCGATTGTAATATAAGCAATTCTCTGATTTAGAAGCTGAGATTCTTGTTGTGTTCACCAAGGTTAAGCCAGAAGAGAATCTCAAGATATTAGGGAAAGTCTGATCTCTCTGATCCGTGCAGCGCATCCTCCGGTAAAGTGCAGTCTGAATGATGTGCGCTTCACTTGATGCATGACCTGAAGTCATTCCTTACATTTCCTCCGTTTCCCCGTCTTGTAATCCAATGGTGCGCTCTGTATTCTAATAAAAGCTTAAAATAAAAGAAAATAAAAGCGCCTCCAGCTCAGACCTGGACGTAAAGGTTTGTATGGGAAATGGGAAGATTTGAACCATGACACTTGTCGGGGAGATTTATGAAGTCTGCAAATCCATTTGATACGTGCGGTTTATATACAATTCCCCTGATATTCCTCTCATCTTGTTAGTGACAGCGATAAATCATGTTTAAACAGGCAAAAGAAAAAAGCATAAGTCTTCAGAGAACACGTCTGATGGCCTATCAATGTCTCCTTCACCGGGAAGACTCATACAAGGTGAAAACTCTCATCCATACACAATCTAACATCTCACATCACATATGCTTAGAATTATTCTACTAACAAGCAGTATTATAGTAGTTATATTCTTGTACATAGGGGCGTATTATAGTAGTTATATTTTGTACATAGGGGGCAGTTTTATAGTAGTTATATTTTGTACATAGGGGGCGTATTATAGTAGTTATATTTTGTACATAGGAGCAGTATTATAGTAGTTATATTCTTGTACATAGGAGCAGTAGTATAGTAGTTATATTCTTGTACATAGGGGCAGTATTATAGTAGTTATATTCTTATACTAGGGACAGTATTATAGTAGTTATATTCTTGTACATAGGGGCAGTATTATAGTAGTTATATTTTTGTACAAGGGCAGTATTATAGTAGTTATATTCTTGTACTTAGGGGCAGTATTATAGTAGTTATATTCTTGTACATAGGGGCAGTATTATAGTACTTATATTTTGTACATAGGAGGCAGTATTATAGTAGTTATATCTTGTATATAGGAGCAGTTTTATAGTAGTTATATTCTTGTACATAGGGGCAGTATTATAGTAGTTATATTCTTGTAAATAGGAGCAGTATTTAGTAGTTATATTCTTGTAATAGGAGCAGTATTATAGTAGTTATATTCTTGTTACATAGGGGCGTATTATAGTAGTTATATTCTTGTACATAGGGGCAGTATTATAGTAGTTATATTCTTGTACATAGGAGGCAGTATTATAGTAGTTATATCCTTGTATATAGGGCAGTTTTATAGTAGTTATATTCTTGTACATAGGGGCAGTATTATAGTAGTTATATTCTTGTACATAGAGGGCAGTATTATAGTAGTTATATCTTGTATATAGGAGCAGTTTTATAGTAGTTATATTCTTGTATATAGGGAGCAGTATTATAGTAGTTATATTCTTGTACATGGAGCAGTATTATAGTAGTTATATCCTTGTATATAGGAGCAGTTTTATGTAGTTATATTTCTTGTACATAGGGGCAGTATTATAGTAGTTATATTCCTGTATATATGGGCAGTATTATAGTAGGTATATTCTAGTACATAGGGGGCAAGTATTATAGTAGTTATATTCTTGTACATAGGGGCAGATTATAGTAGTTATATTCTTGTACATAGGGGCAGTATTATAGTAGTTATATTCTTGTATATAGGAGCAGTAGTATAGTAGTTATATTTCTTGTACATAGGAGCAGTATTATAGTAGTTTATCCTTGTATATAGGAGCAGTTTTATAGTAGTTATATTCTTGTCATTAGGGGCAGTATTATAGTAGTTATATTCCTGTATATATGGGCAGTATTATAGTAAGGTATATTCTAGTACATAGGGGGCAGTATTATAGTAGTTATATTCTTGTATATAGGAGCAGTAGTATAGTAGTTTATTTCTTGTACATAGGAGCAGTATTATAGTAGTTATATCCTTGTATATAGGAGCAGTTTTATAGTAGTTATATTTTGTACATAGGGGCAGTATTATTAGTAGTTATATTCTTGTATATAGGAGCAGTATTATAGTAGTTATTTCTTGTACATAGGAGCAGTATTATAGTAGTTATATTCTTGTACTGGGGCAGTATTATAGTAGTTATATTCTTGTAAATAGGGGCAGTTATAGTTGTTATATTCTTGTACATAGAGGGCAGTATTATAGTAGTTATATTCTTGTACATAGGAGCAGTATTATAGTAGTTATATCCTGTATATAGGAGCAGTTTTATAGTAGTTATATTCTTGTTATAGGAGCAGTATTATGTAGTTAATTCTTGTACATAGGACAGTATTATGTAGTTTTTCTTGTACATAGGGGGCAGTATTATAGTTGTTATATTCTTGTACGGAGCAGTATTTTGTAGTTATATCCTTGTAATAGGAAGCAGTTTTATAGTATTTATTCTTGTACATAGGGCAGTTTTATGTAGTTATTTTCCCTGTTATATGGGCCATTTTAGTAGGTATTTCTAGTACTAGGGGCAGTATTATAGAGTTATATTCTTTAAAGGGACAGATTAAAATAGTTGTATTCTTGTCATAGGAGACAATTTTAGTAGGTATTTCTTACATAGGGGGCAGTATTATATAGTTATATTTTTTACATGGGGCGTATTATAGTAGTTATATTCTTGTACTAGGGGCAGTATTTAGTAGTTATATTCTTTTATGGAGCAGTTTATGTAGTTATATCCCTTGTAATAGGAGCAGTTTTATAGTAGTTATATTCTTGTCATAGGGGCAGTATTATATTTATATTCCTGTATTTGGGCAGTTTTTTATAGGTTATTCTAGTTAGGGGGCAGTATTATAGTAGTTATATTCTTGTATAAGGAGAGAATAGTAGTTATATTTTGTACATAGGAGCAGTTTTATAGTAGTTATATCCTTGATATAGGAAAATTTTTATAGTAGTTTTTTTCTTGTACAGGGGGGGCAGTATTATTTTGTTATATTCTTGACATAGGGGCATATTTATATTTGTTATATTCTTGTACATAGGGCATATTATAGTAGTTATATCCTTGTAATTAGGAGCATTTTTTAGTAGTTATATTCTTGTACATAGGGGCATATTATAGAGTTATATTCCGTATTTATGGGCAGTATTATAGTAGGTATATTCTAGAAACATAGGGGGGCAGTTTATGTATTTAAATTTTTCTTTTATATAGGAGCAGTAGTATAGTAGTTATTTCTTGTACATAGGGCAGTATTATAGTTTTAAATTTCCTTGTATTTTAGGAGCAGTTTTATAGTAGTTATTTTCTTTTTCATAGGGGCAGTATTATATTTGTTATATTCTTGTATTTAGGAGCATATTATAGTATTTTTATATTCTTGTACATAGGGCAGTATTATGTATTATATTTTTTGTACATAGGGGCGTTTATAGTAGTTATATTCTTGTACATAGGGGCAGTATTTAGTAGTTATATTCTTGTACTAGAGGGCGATTAAGATTATATTCTTGACAGGAGCAGTATTATGTATTTATCCTTGTATATAGGAGCAGTTTTTAATGTTATATTTTGTATTAGGAGCAGTATTATAGTAGTTATTTCTTGTATTAGGAGCAGTTTATAGTAGTTATATTTTGTACATAGGGGCAGTTTTTTAAAGTAGTTATTTCTTGTACATAGGGCTATTTAGAGTTATATCCTTGTATATAGGGAGTTTTTAGTAGTTATATTCTTGTACAAGGGCAGTATTATAGTAGTTATTTTCCTGATATAGGGCGTTTTATAGTAGGATATTTAGTACATGGGGGCAGTATTATGTAGTTATATTCTTGAAAACATAGGGACAGTATTATAGATTGTATTCTTTAAAGGACAGCAATAAGTAGGTATATTCTAGTACAAAGGGGGCAGTTTTAGTAGTTAATTCTTGCCTTTGGGGCGTATTAATGTAGTTTTATTCTTGTTACATAGGGGCAGTATTATAGTAGTTATATTCTTGTTTTATAGGAGCATAGTATAGTAGTTATTTCTTTACTAGGAGCTTATTATAGTAGTTATCCTTGTATATAGGGCAGTTTTTAGTAGTTATTTTCTTGTACAAGGGGGCAATTTTTATTGAAAAAACCAAACAAATACAAATATACTGACTTTCCCTCCAAATACAAAAATAATTCACTGGATTGTACATTCATTACATATCCGGATTATACATATAAAATTATCTTAAAGAGTCCATACCACCTGGTTGGAAAAAAAAAAAAAAACAAAAAAAAAAAAAAAAAAAAAAAACCCATCATATTTCAACCCGTGACACATCTTCCATAACTTAACTTTCTAATGATTTTATTATTGGGCTCGGGTTTATGTGGTTGACAGCGTCACAGATTGATCGGAGTTTTCTGGTCACCGCCGGTCTCCATTTCAACTCTACCCCGAGACCCCAGGTAAGGTTTCCCCTTGGCGGGGACATCCTAGTCCTATCAAACCTGCGTCAATTTTTTAAGGTCTCCTCAAATCACCGTCAGACTCAGACAAAAACCCCCAAAACCATTAGAAAAATCCATTACCGCGAACCTGGACCTTCTTCCTGGGTCCTTGCAGGTCTACTCCTTTCAGGTTTCGGGGGTCTTCCCCTTTTTTTCCTTTTGCTGAACACAGATGGTAGTACAAAATAATGCTTCCCTTGAGCTGCCCCTGGGGACAACCTCCATACCCCCCTGTGCACCCTTGAACCCTGTGTCTGGTGTCCCTGAGGCCCCCTGGTGGACTCGGTCTGGACAAAAATTCCCCCTGCGTAAAGCTCCTTCCAAAATCTTTCCCCTGCCCCAAATCCTCTCGGATAGTCCTTACAGAATTTTGCCAGGCGTCAGGACAGTCCCGGGGGGGTACCCGACCCCCACAGGTTGCACCTGATGTTCTGGCAGTCTGCAACGGGCCGACCCCCCCCCCGGGGTTGCATTTCCCCCACTTTCACGTATTCGCCGGTGACCCGCCTTTTCCCACATTTGAAGCACTTAGAGGCCCCCCGGAAGAAACACCCCCCCCTCCCCCTCCAATAAGAAGGGTTGGGAAAGGGGGCCGGATTTATGCAGGGGCGCGTTTCCCAAACCCTCCACCCTCCCGCCAGATACCATCATGTTCTGCTTTTGGGGAGGCAGGACCGGTCCACCCCTCCGGACCCCCCCACAAGTCCGGGGGGGGGAACAGACTCATTCCAGAAAATGAATTCCGTAAGGTAGGGGCTTGGGGGAAGGAATAAAGCGAATTACCCAGCCTCAGGTCTCTAAATTGGGGAAAAAATTAGCCCAAAAAACCTGTCCGGTAAAATGAGTTAAAAAGCTGACGTCAAACCTGCCTGTCGGAAGAAAAATCACCCCAAATGTGAGGCCAAACCCATTGGCGACACAAGGCTCCCTGACCCCAAACCTTCTATTGGGGATCCTCCTTGGCCCTTGTCCCGGAAAGCACAAGTTTCTCCTTTTAAAAAAGCCGGGCCGGTAAAATTTTAACCCAGGGGTGAAGGACGGAGCACCACGACCCGGGGATTACTGGGGAACCTGCGGGGTCCACTGGCTGTGACGGGGGGGTTGCAGCAGGGGGGCTTCTACACCCCTTTGTGCCGAAATTTTAAGGGGGGGGGAAATCCGACATCATCTGAACTTGTTATCTCAACATAAAAGTCACTATCGACGCGAGTCCACCAAAGATACGTCCCCCCCAAACCCCCCCACCCCTCAGAACAGCGCTTTATCCCCCACAGACCCCCGCTGGCACCATCGGAACTCCCCCGGCACATGTCCATGCCCAACTGTGGGCGGCATTTTGAGATTGTAGCCCCCGTGCTAAAAAAAAGTCCATGTGCTGCTTGGATCTGCTGCAGGCGGTGTATGGGCATTCTGCGACTTTTTTTTTACCCCTATGGGGTGCCCTTCTGTGCTGCTTGGAATTCGCAGGCGTTGGTGGGCATTCTGAAACTTGTGGGTCTGCTGGGGGTCTACAGGTGCTGCTGGTCGGCTTTTTCCCCTTTTGGAAGAGAAACTGCAGGCTGCACATGGCCCCCTGCTTCTGGGTCCCCCCGGGCAATGTCTGACCGGAAACCCTCAGAGTTCTGTTTTGGGAAATTTTTAAAAGTTTGGTTCCATAAGTCTCCCCCGGGGGGCCCCTCCCCCTAGGCGCAGCCATGTCCCTCAACTTTTGCCAGCAATACACCCAGTTGTTCGAGTTCACATAAAATCATGACTCCCGGGATTAATACCTTTACTTATGAAGTGTCATCTGCACTGTGTGCGTTTTTTGCTGCTGAAAAATCACCGAATTCTTTTCCGGCCTGGGTCTCCTCGCGAGCTGAAGCTCAGGGGACTGGCGTCTCCCCGGGATCCTGCTTTTGCGATTCCCCGGTGCTTGAACCCCCCGTTCCTTAATTTTCCCCCGTGGTTTCATGGCTCAGGCTCCCAGCACTTTTTTGCTGCCACCTGCTGCGACCGTGTGCGTCTGACGCGCCATACTGCCATGCTGCTGTAATTTCCCCGGGTGGTTTTTTTTTTCCAAAAAGTCCGTCTCGCCCCGGGGCAGGGAGGTGATTGCACAGCTGGGGTGACTCAACTGTGACCTGGCAGGAGCGCTTGTGACGGGGAGTTACCTGCTTCCTTGTGCGTAACCCATCGCTGACCGACACTTTTCCTTTTTGCTCTTTGCGGACTTGGGAAGGGGTTTTTCCCCAAAACTTTCTAGGTTTTTCCTCCTTAAGAACTGCGCAGCTTTGCTCGCTGCATTCAGCTTAACAGTGGCTCTGGGGTTTAAATTCCCATTAGAAGGCCCGGGGCTTGTCCAGTGTAGGCCGGGGGAACCCCGGGGCCCTTTCCTGGGGGCTTCCCCCCCCGGGGGCCCCTCCCTGGGCTTCTCCAGACATAGAAAGTACAAACACACAACCCCTCAGCTAGGAGGCATATTTGTAGTTAATTTTTTGGGCCCCGGTGTTAGGACACGCGTCCCCGGGGAGTGTGTGGCGGACAGCAGTTTAATGTCATACCCATTCACTAACTCACTAGACCCCCCCTTAGGGTAGGAGTACTTGTGAGGAGGGTCAGGGTGTATTTGGGGTTAAAATGATTTTAGAGTAGTCTTTCCGTCTTCGGAAGGCAGACGTGGGGGTCGTGGGATAGGAGGGAGGAAGCGTCCCCCGGGGTTTTCAGCATTTTAGAAAGTGGGGCTAGTACGGTGAGCTAGTTCACTCGCCTATCAGAGCGTACCTCATTGAAGACACTGACAAAAAAAAAAAAGGCTTATGAAAAACTTCAGTACCTGTTCAAAAGGCAGTGAAAGGTTTTGAGACGGGGCCTGCCCGTGGATAAAAGAGAAATTTTTAACTAACTCAAAAGGGAGAAGAAGGGAGTGATAAGACTTTTTGCAGTGTGGTGTTTATGCTAAAGCAGGCAAGGCGAAAGGCACATGGAAAGAATATGTAAAATGCTTTTGGATTGAAGAAGTCCTCACATTGCTCCCGGTCACTGGGGACCGAAGGCACTATTAGCTTCAAGCATAGGGTAAAAAACCCCCGAGATTTACCGGCCTTAGGTGCGGCAAAACAGCCCCAAATGTCAGTCGAAACTGGGGTCAGGGGGGTGAAGATTTTTAGTCGTGCACACAAGACAGAAATTCACTCTCTACGGAAAGGTCCCCCCAAAAAATGACGGGCGTACGCTAGGTTTGCTGGGGTTTTTGAGGGAACTACTTTTTTAGTGGTTTTACATCTTTTTTTAAAGTAAAGGGGGCCCCTAACTTGTCCGCTGCTATCCAAGATACACTCCCCCTTGGATCACCCCCCCTGGGACTGCCTGAACATTTCAAGTAAAGGTAGGAAAGACCTGACCGTGTGAGACTGTGTTATTTATTGCCCCGATTTCACTAACTTTTTGACTTTGGGGCCCCTCCACCTGAGGGGCCCCGAATCTAGCTGCCCCCCCCTCCCTCAGAGATCTCAGCAGCGCTGTAAAAAATTCCAGAATAATACAGGTGGCGTCACAAGAAAAAAACTACCCCCCGTAAATATTCCCCCAAATACCCCCGACCGCCAGGGCCACAGACCGAGCCCCCGCACCTGTGACAACCCTATAGACTTCCATGGGCTCGGCCTGAGTACCCCATTGCCCTGGTAATCCACAATTGTGGTGGGGGGTGAACATATTCCGTTATATGGGCAGTATTATAGTAGGTATTTCTGTACATGGGGGGGGAGTATTATGTAGTTATATTTTTGATATAGGAGCGTGATATAGTTTATTTTTAATAGGAGCAGATTTAGTTTTTATATCCTTGTTAAGGAGCGTTTTATAGTAGTTATATTCTTGTACATGGGGCGTATTATAGTAGTTTATTTTGTTTGGAGCATTTTATAGTAGTTATATTTTGTACTAGGAGCAGATTATAGTAGTTTATTTTGTACATGGGGCTTTTTAGAGTTATTTCTTGTACAAAGGGCAGATTATAGTTTTTTCCTTGTTATAGGACAGTTTTTAGTGTTATTTCTTGTACAGGGGGGCATTTTTATGTAGTTATATTCTTGAAATAGGGCTTTTATAGTGTTAACCCTTGTATTATGGGGTTTAATAGGTATATTCTAGTACATAGGGGGCTTTTTATAGTAGTTATTCTTGTACGGGGGGCAGTATTATATAGTTGTTTTTTTGTAAAGGAGCAGCATTATGTGTATATTCTAGTACAGGGGGGGCATTTTATATTATTTATTTCTTGTAATGGGAGTATTATAGTGAAACCCCTTGTATATGGAACAGTTTTTTGTAGTTATATCTTAAAAAAGGGGGGCTATTATGCATTTTTCTTGTATATAGGAGCGTATTATGTAGTTATACCCTGTACTTAGGGGGTATTTAGTGTTTTTTTTTTACATGGAGCATATTATAGTAGTTTTTTCTTGTTATGGAGCAGTATTTAGTGTTATATTCCTGTAATTGGGGCATATTATAGTAGTTTTTTTCTTAAAGGGGCAGTATTATAGTAGTTGTTTTTTTACATGGGCGCTTTTGGGTATTTCTAGACATAGGGGGCGTATTTAGTAGTTATTTCTTGTAAAAGGGGGCATTTTTAAGTGATTTCTTGTACATAGGCAGTATTATAGAGTTATATCCTTGTTATAGGAAAGTTTTATAGTATTTATTTTGCATAGGGGCAGTATTATGCTTTAAATTTTTTAAAAAGGGCATTTTAGTGTTTATTCCTGTAATGGGGCAGTATTATAGTAGTTTTTTTCTTGTACAGGGGAGCAGTTTTAGTAGTTTTTTTTTTATAAGGGCAGTATTAAAGAGTTTTTTCCTGTCTTGGGGCAGTATTTAGTGTTATATTCTTGTAATAGGGGAATTTTTATTGTAAAAACCAAAAAAATAAAAATACTGACATTCCTCAAATAAAAAAAAAAATTATTGGGGATTGTACATTCATTACTAGGTTGGCATTCCGTACCAAAGATGGGTTCGGCCGTTTCGCGTTTCGGAATTCCGATACTTAGTTCCGAAATTTTCAATATGTATACCCGGGAAAGGGGGTTCCCATAATTCTTTGAGAGGCAAGTGTTTTTTGTCACCAATGAGGAATCTACGAAGGTGGGCACATCCTGTAATGCTCGGTCATCTTAATAAGGGGAAGGCTTGTTTCTGCTGAAATTTTGTCAAAATGCATAAAAAAGGCCCCCGCTTTTAGCGTCACTGTGCTGTGAATTCTTGGAAGAACGCTACTCTGCTGATCTGAGGGACATTTTGAGTTTTTGATTTAGTGTACTGTGTGTAGGCGGCTTCCCAACCGCGTAAAAATTCGTTTTGCCTGCAGTGTTGTTTTAACAGTCTGCAAGGTGTGTGTGAGGGGGTGCGCTGCAGTTTGCTCTGCATCCAACCTGTCTGTAGGCTCTGCACGTGCATCACAGCTTTTTTTTTTCTTTGTGAAAATTTTGCTGCTCCTTCAATAGAAATTATAGTGTATGGTTCCATGTTACAATACGGGGTTCAAAAACTATAGAAGTAGCAAAGGAGTGCCTTTCACAGATTGTGGAATTTTGTTTCTGTTCCTTCATCTGTTTTTTTTTTTTTTTTAGTGCATATCCGTTTTCCGTTTCTTTTAAAGCATGCTGCTTTTACTTGGAGCGTGTCTCATGCCTCATCCTTTTTTTTCTCCCAATTGGTTTGCTCCATTCCATTTAAAATAAAAAAATCTTTGTGTGACGCGCTTCCCCCTACCCCAAACTTTGGGTTGCAAACATATAAAAGTAAAAAAAGGGTACCCTTTCCCCGATTTGGACAGTTGGGGGCGTGTTCACTTCTCTGTTTTTTTTTTTTTTTTGGGGCATACACGCTCCAGTTACTTTTTTAAGCACTGCTGCTTGTACTCGCTGAGGGTCTCAGGGCTTTTTCCTTTTATTTATTCCTTGGTTCTGAACTTCCATTTAAAATAAATTAAAAAATTTTTGTGACCGCTTCCATCCGTATAAAATACATTGGTTGCAAACCATGAAGAACAAAGGATACCTTTCCCAGATTTGGCAGTTTGTTTTAGTGTTCCTGCAGTTGTGTTTTTTTTTTTTTGAGTGCCTCACGCTCCAGTTACTTGTTAAAACCCGTGCTTTTACTCTGCTGAGCGTGTCTCAGTGTCATCCTTTCATTTATCTCCAATTGGTTTTGCTACATTCCATTTTAAAATAATTTAATTTTTTTTGGCCCCTTTTCCTCCGTTACAAAAATTGTTCAAACCTTAGAATAGAAAAAGGATTTGCCTTTCACAGATTGAAAAAGTTGTTTTTTAGTGTTCACGGCGTCTGTGAGGTTTTTTTTTTTTTTTTTTTTTAAAAGGGGTCAGTCCATTACTTCTTAACCACCGCTGCGTGTCTCTGCTGAGTGTCTGTCACGTCATCCTTGTTTTTTTCTAAATTGGTGTGCTTTATTTATTTAAAATAATTTTCAAATTTTTTACGTGAGGCTTCCTCCGTATACAAAATTGGTTGCAAAAAATAAGAAGTACCAAAAAAACCCTTTTTCCGCTATAACTGGGTTTTTAATTTTTAACAAAATTGTATTTTTTCAAATCCCCCAAATAAAGTAATGTTAAAGGGGGAATAGTCCTACATCTTGTTGCACAATTTTAAGGTAAAATCTGTCCTTAATCAACAATTTTTTATTTATTTACTTGTATGTTTTTTTAAAAAAGCAAAAACAAAAAAGGAAACCTTCGACTGCAGCTGTTGTCAAAGTTCAACCCACATTATGCATTTTCCAAAAATTGCAGCATTTGAGGTGATGTGATTGGGGTTTTTAAAAATTATGGGGGCCTAGTATGGATTTTAACTTTAATTTGAATTTTTTTTTTTTTAATTTGGAGTTAGCCATTAATTTTTTAGACACGCGCAGGGGAACAGCAGGGTTACAAAACCCCCTATACATAGTTTGTTTTTGGTTGGGACACGACCTTTGAGCAGAAAAGGCGGTTGTAGCCCCGGGGTATAGCTCAGGGGTAAAAAAATGAACATAACGGGGAAAAGGAAAAAAAATTCCCAAAACCCGTTAGAAAAAAAAACCCCACAGGAAATTTGGCGAGATCCACCTGTTCTTTTCAGAAAAGTAAGCCTTTTAATTATCGGAGGATAGTGCATCAACGGTCTGTTAGACACCCCCTGCAGCAGTAAAACGGGGCCCCCCTTTTAAACATGGCGCGGGAAGGGGGCCCTCCAATGTTTGGTTTCCCGGCCTTACCGCTTAGAGACACAAAATTTTAAAGGGGAAGACCCCCCGGGGGGACATGAGAGGGAAAAAAAAGTAGTCTGTCCCTCTTACAAAAATTTTTTCCCTGCTGAGGGGCCGTCTCGGAGGGGGTGGACTTTTGGGGGCGTGCCACAAAACTTCGAACTTTGGGGAAATCTTTTTTTCCCTGGCAGGACGCTGCTTGTGCCCCTCTTGTTGCAGAGCTGTCTCACTGCCTCGACGCCGGCGCTTTTAAAGCAGTTGCGCAGCGCTCCGGGGAATGGAAAATTATGGATTTTTCCCCGTGTGTCTTTTGGACTTCCGATTTTACGCTCCCGGTTCAACGGTGTGATGAGGGTTTGTAAGTTGTCCGGTAGCGAGGGTCTGGAGGGTGTACACCCAATAACAACGTGGGGGGAATGTGTTCGATCGGCGGTCGTTTCTCAGCCCCCTGCGCTGAAATAACCATGTGCTCGACCCCAACTGGCCAAAAAACGTTGTCCCTGCAAAGGGGCGTCTTCCTTGCTGTGCATACCCCACCCTTGGCTACATTGCTAGGCTTGTCTACCTCCCTCTGGGGCGATGTCTTCCTCCTCCCCTTACTCCCCTCATCCCCCCCCACAAAATCCTTCAAATACATATAAATTTAAAAAATTTAAAATCAAAATTTAAAAATTTTGTACATAATTCGGGAAAATAGTTTTGGAAACACATAGTTTTTAAAAGGATAGACAAAAAATGTACATATGTGTTTTAAATACTTTAAAAATTTTTAAGGTTTTTGAAATATAGACAGCGCTCGGAGGTTCAATTGTTGATACAGCATGGACTTTAAAAAACCCCCGCCCTTTGTGAGGGCCGTTGCGTGCTGTCCAGAAGGTGATAAAATTTTGACTCTCATCCTCCCCCTTTTCCCCAAAAACCCCTGCCTTAGTGTTTTCAGTGTTTTTTGAAGGGCCCGTAAGGGGGACAGTCGGGGTGCTATGCTATCTGCACCGCCTCCGGTTTTACTCTCAAACGCACGAAAAAAGGGCAGATACCCCTTTATAGAGTTATTCGCCCTCTTACCTCAGTGGTCCCATTCATTATGGGGTCCAAATTTAATTACGGGGTTTTAAAAAACAAAGTCCCCCAGCGCACCCCCCCTACATCCCCCCCTTTTTAAATTTTTTTGGGGCCCAACCGACTGCTGCCTCTGCAAAGACCTTCGCTAACTCGCACAAACCGTACTCCCACTCCCAACCCAAGACTTCACCGCGCTCGCCAATCCTTGGAATGCTCCCCCAAGAAATTGGGGGTACCCCCAAAATTTTGGGTGGTTTCGCGCTCCCTAAAAAAACTTTTTTTCAAGTGGCCCACAATTCACAATCAAAGTCATTTTATGTGTAATTCTGTGTGTGTAGCCCTTTTACTATTCCTGCATCCCCACCCCCCAAAAGGCTGGACCATATTGTAAAAACCATTGTATTAAAAACCTGTATTTGTTCTCCCCCCTCATTGAGATTGTAAGCTTTCCCAGCAGGGGCGGCTGTTTTGCTTTAATTATTGTTTGTTAACTTGTTACTTATGACTTTTTTTTTTGAAACTGTTAAACTGAAAGCACTGCGGAATATTATGGGTAAATAAATAAATAATATTTTATTTTATTATAGGGCCCACTTAGTGGGAAATGTGAAGGCGCAAATGCGGTTGACTGGCTGATGCGCTGATACCCCTTTTACTGTTGGTCTGCTCAAAACCGCCCCAACATTTTTTAACGGGAAAACCCACCTGGTGGGTACGTCACATTGATGCGTTTTTCTGGGGGTGAAATCTTTCACTGCAATCAGCGATCTGGCCCCAGCGGAACGTCGCAAGTGGCGCACTCGGGGGGGGGGGGGCCCTTTTGTGCAGCTGCATCAAGTCAAAAGTCCCTAAAAAACCCTGCACACCAAGTTGGCAAAAAGACAGACGGGGAATGGATGGGTTTTCCCAAAGGGCCCCCAGGTGAACCATTTTTGGGCCATTGTCAACACTCCAAGCTCCGTATTTTTCCTTCCAAAAAACACGTCGCTCTCCTGTTTTATGGCTTACAGGCTCCTGCGGTGTGGCTAAGTTCCCCCATAAAAATTAAATTTTTAGGACGGCCTGTTGACATTTGGACACGGCGTGCTCATATCGGTCGCAAAAGGTAAACGCCCCGGGCCCCTGTGAGGTAGCCCGTGACGGCCCCCCGCAGCGATGATTCTGGGAACTGGATGGGGGGGAAAACAATGTGTACGACTTGTTTCCCCGCAACCTTTTGGGTTGGCAAAACCCCGTAAACGCCACTCCCAAGTCGTACCAGGGTGCACAACTTTTACCCAAGGGCGTGAGGAAAAATTTTTTTCCCCGGCCATGGGGGTTAGAACCCCTTTTGGTTTTGTTTATTTGCTGGTAATAATTTTTTCCCATTTATCTGGCCCCCCCCTTTTGGGGTTTTGCTTATTCATTGTTTATCTCTTTAAAGTAGCGGGGTTTGGTGCCTTAATCGTCGTTTTGTTGAGTTGGATCACAAGTTTTTATTTTTTTTTTTTAAATTTTTCCGCTACAATTTTTTTAGGAGGTGTCCCCCTTTTTTCCCAGTCCCTAGTTTTTTGTAGGGATTACCCCTCCAACAAAAGGTCTTTTTCACACAATGGGCCCCTTTAGGGGTTTGGGGTCGCGGTGGGGTTCCCCGTTACATCGTGGGGGTTTCAGCTTAGTTTTATTGTAGGAAAAAAATTCCTTTTTCCTTATTTTTTTTGTAGCGATCAAACAATGGGTACGGCCACGACGGGGGTCGGGGGGGCCTTTCTACTGAGGGCTTTTAGTGGGCCCTTTTTAATTTTTCCCTAACATGCTTTTGCGCCAGGACGGTTGCCTGTAAAAAGAAATGGCTTGGCACTTGTTTTTGTGGGATGACAATGATATTCAGTTAGGAAAAATTTTTTCTCCACCACCCCAATCACAGATTTCAAGGGACGGAGTTTTGCAATCCAGCATTCAGGCCGTGCTCGTGCTGGTTTCGGGTTGGCCGCTTTTATCCCATGCTGTGCTACGTGGTGTTTTTTTGGGCCCGGGGGGGTGAGGATGCAGGGAACTTGCTGCTGTGTGTGGAATAACAGTTTGTCTCTGGACAACGTGGCCCCCGGTTCTTCCATGGCGATCCTGTGAGAAGCAGACCGCTTGTGTGACTCGATGAAAAAGGGTTCAACAACCCTGAAGATGTAGGGGTGTGTAGGTGGCCCCCATCCCAGTGTGTCTTTGTAACCAAAAACGGCTTTGTCCGCACATGTTTCCATATTTTTTTTTTTTTTTTTTTTTTTTTTGGGATTGGGTGACGCATTTTGTTTTTTAATTTTTTTTTACACAGCTTGCTTTCACAAGCAAAAAAACTGTGCAAGTTTTTGTGAAAAAAAGGACCCCGCGTGCAATCCTGGGGGGCATTTTGACTTTTGGAAGACAACGCTCCGAACAGGTGCCAAAAATGGAGGACAGGGAACCAGTCTGCAGCCTAACTCTCCCTTGTTTGTAGTTGGGGATGTTTTTTTTTCCTTCTTCACTAACCATTTTTTTAGGCCTCTCCCGCTTTCAAAACCCAAATACGGGTTTTTTCAGCCACAAAGTTTCCAAAGTGCAGCACCCCCCTTCTTCCTCCTCTTTTATCTATCGGCCCAACCGATGCTGCCTCTGCAAACGACTTTGAAACCCTGACTAAAAACGTACCCCATCCCGATTTTAAGATTCTCCTCTACGCAATCCTCTGGAATGCGTACCCCAAAAATTTGGTTTCCACAATTTGCATGGTTTCGCGCTCCCAAAAACACATTTTTCAGGGGGCCTTCAATTCACAATCAAATTTCATGTTTGGGGTTTTAAGTGGTGTGTGTCTCAGCCCTTCCTATCTCCATCCCCGCCCTTAAGAGGCGGAACATATTGAAATAAAACCATTTTTTTAAACCCATCTTTGATCTCCCCCACTCCTGTTTTTGTAAGCTGAAAAAGGGGGCGGGGCGACAATTACTTAAAAATTATTGTATGTTTAACTTTTTTACTTATGTTTTTGTGTTCTGAAATGCAAAATGTAAAGCGCTGCGGAATTGATGGCGCTATATAAATAAATATTTTTTTTATTCCTCTGAGCTGCTCCCACCCCTTCCCTTTTTCCTTATGCCTTTTTGGGTTTGGACCTCATCATCCCACCCCCCTCTTCCAACACCTGCTTTGGGGGGGTTGGCCAGCACCATGTAAAAAAAAAAAGGGGCCCCGGGGGTTCTTAAATCATCAGACCCCTTTCTGCGGTGTGCTCCCCTTCGGACGTTTCACCCGCCTTTAAAATTCAGGGGGGACACAGCCGTTGCGCATCACTGAAAAACCCCCTTTTTCACATTAAAATGCGCTTGGGGGGGCCCCTTTTAAAAGCCAATATTTTTAAAAAAAACAGAAGCAGACACTCAGGGGCCCCTGAAAAAACTCTCTGACTGGGGGGCCCCAATTTGCCAGGCGGAAAAAGAGCGGGTTTTGCCCAACAGTGCGGGGGTTCCTGAGAGGGGGGGAAGAAATTTAAAAGTCGATAAAATTGGTGATTTTCCAAACAAAAAAGGGTTTTTCAATTTTTTCTTCCCCGCAGGGGGGGTGGTACTCCGGCTCCTCAAAAGTGCGCTTAAAGGAACGCCAGGGGGGAAAACTGGTGGATGCTGTGCACTGGGGGCCCCCCAGCCCCCAAAGAACCCCAAAACCGTCCTCCCCTGAAGAAACTCCCCCGCCCAAATTTCCTTTTCTCCCTGCCTTCTTTTTTTGGGTTTAAAATTATAAAGAAAGTTTGAAAAGTTATAAGGTCTAAGTGTGGTTATTCCGAAGAGACTGCATGAACACTGCACAAAAATTTTCACTACCCAATGGTCTCACGGGGGAAGGGTCTGTGGGGCAAAACAAAGGCACAAGATACATCCTTTTACCTGTTTATAAAGCTATAAAAAAAAAAAAAAAAATGTTTTTTTTTTTACGCCCCACTTTTTGAGGTACAGTTTTTCTCGCCATTCCCTTTTGTGGCTATGCAGTCTCATCAAAATATCCCCTTTTTCTATTGTTTTCATGCTTCCAAGTCGACAGTAAAACCCTAAATAAAATTTTTTTACTATCATTTTTGGGGACTTTTTAAAGGTTATTTTTGTTAAAAAAAATGATTATTGCCCCATATTTTTAAAATTTTACTTTTAGGGGAAATTTATAATTTTTTTATAAAATTTTAAAATAAATTCAGCAAAGGGGAAATTTTAGTAATATCACAAATAACTTGTAATGCTGAAGAGGGGTTTTAAAAACAGGGGATTCATTGGGGTATACTAAAAATTGTACCTACTGTTTTTTATCCTCCTTTTTAAGGAAAATTAGATATGTAAATTTATGCTTTTTGTACAACCGTATAGAAAAACCTTAAAAAATTTTTTTTTTGGGTTTTTCTTTTTGTTCACTTTTAATGTATGTGTTTTTTTTTTCAATTCTTTATTTATCTAGATATTATTTTTAAAGAAATCATAAAATTTTTTTGGGATTTTAAAGGGTTTTCTTTTTCTTTTTTGAAGTTTAGACTTTAAAAAAAGACGGGAAAAAAAAGAAATTACTTAAAACGTATTTAAACATCCTCCTTGCCCCCGGGCTCCAACCCCCCCAAATTTTTTGCTCGGAAATGTTTTTTTGAAAAAGTAAAAACTTGCCCCCTGGGGTTACGGGGTTCAGAACGTCAGCGGTTTTTGGTTGGGGCCATTGGCTTTTTTCCTTTTCTGCTGCCCCCCCGGTTCCCCTACCGTCAGCTGGTTTTCCCCCCCAGTGCCTTTGGCCTAGGTGCCTCCATTGGGGACCCCCCTTCCAGAAAAAGTTTTGCTGGTCCTTGGTAGTGTTTTTTGGGGACAGGAAAACCCCCTGCTTTGAAAAATTTTTCCCAGTAACGTCACTGTCCTCGGTTGTGCCATTGGACTTTTTTTTCTGCTGCCCCCCCCGGGGTTTCCGTCCCCTCAGCTGGTTCTCCACAGGGGCCTTTGGGGCCCGGGGGCCTCCATCTCGGTATCCGATTTTCCCCCAACGCCCCGGGGCCTTTTTATTTTCTTTGGAGAAGGGTACCTCCTGTTTTTGTAACCGTGCCCCCTTTAAAATCAGCTGGTACAAGTTGGCCCCAAAAATTTCAAGATACGAACAAGAAAAACCCAAAAAACCCCAATTTTAAAAAAATCAAAAAAAAGAAAAACCCGGGAATTTTTAAGCCCCAAAAAAAAAGAGAAAAAAAATATGTTTTTAAATTATAAGCAAAGAAACTAAGCAGTGTTTGGGGGTGAGTCCGTTCCCCCCTCGGGTTTCCCCCCGGAAAAAAAGCCTGCTGCTGCGGGGTATCTAAAAAAGGGGGAAAAAACTTTTGAAAATTTTAAATTTTTTTGTGACGGGGAAAAGGGGAAAGGTGAAAAATTCATACTTTGAAGATTACAAAAACGGATTCTCAGTCACAAATAAGAAAAATAAAAAAAAAGATAAAACAGAATATAATTTTAAAAATTTTTTTTTTAATAAGAGAATTTTAAAAAATAAAATTTAACCCCAAAAAAAAAAATAGCAAGAAGTTTAAGGGGAAGATAAAGAAGGTGAAGATAAGAAAAAATTTTATAAAAAAAATGATGGCGAAGATTATAAGGGGGAAAAAAATTTTGTGAAAAGTTAAAAAGGTAAGATGAAAGCAGGGGGGTTTGTAATTACTTTTTTGAAAAAAGAAAAAAGTTTAAAAACATTGCAATTTCTTCGTCAATCCGAACTTTTTAAAAAAAAAAAAATATTTTGTACCCTTTTTGGGGTTTTTAAAAACTATCCCCTTTAATTCTCCTCAACCCCCCCAATACATTTACTTTTTTTTCTTGTTTTTCCCTTTATGTACATTTTAAAACAAGGCAAAGGGGTTTTTTTAATTTCGTATTTTTCCATAGACTTACAGGGACTTCGGTACGGTTCGGGATCGCCGATATTTTTGTTATCGGCGTCCCCTTCCGATTGATATTTTGGTATCGGAAAGTATCGCTAAAATCTATTCATTTCATACCCCGGTTATACATATAAAATTTTTTTAAAGGCCCCCTACACCTGTTGAAAAAAAAAAAAAAAAAAATCATATTTTAACCCAGTGAAATCCTTCCATAACTTACTTTCCTAATGATTTTATCTATCTGGGCTGGGGCTTATGTGGTTGACGGTTGCGATACGCACCACAATTGTGGATCCAGGGCTTGGGGTACGGGGAGCCGGCCCAGGAAAAAATCTTGGGATTGTAAAGGTAGCGGTGGTCGGTCTGGCCCTGGCGGTCTTTGCAATGGGGAATATTACAGGGGTTTTTTGGAAGTTCGTGACGCCCCGGGTTTTTGGGGTAATGTAAACGCTGCTGAAGGGTTTCACAGGGGTGTTATGGGGCATTGGGGTGGAAAAGTCTCCCACAGGTGAGACGGCCCGGGGAAGTCTATGGTGGGATGATGCAGGGTGTAGTAAAAATTCAGTCACCCCAAAGGGGTAGCTCCTTTTAACCTTTTTTACTTTATGTTCAAGGCCCCGGGGAGCTGGTCGGGGGGAGAGTGCACATTGGAACAGTGAGCAGGGGGGGCCTCCTTTATCAATATACATGTGAACCAACTTGCCTAAGCGAAGTTAATTCTGATCCAGCCTCTCAATAGCTGTACTGCCGGCCAATTTTTGGGGGGAAGCCTTTTGTGGGAGAACGGTCCTTCTATGCTTGGCCTAGCTAAAAGCCTTGTTCCTCCTGACCGATTATTATTGACACAAAGGCTGCCTCTGCGACCTGTAGTCCAGAGCCCCGGGTTTTTCTTGTTACTATGCCTGAAACAGTAGCAACATTTGGGGCCCCGGTGTCGGAATTTAGTGCAGGCAACCAATACCTAAAGCACTTCTCTTTTTTCTCCACGGCCCTTCGCCTGTTTCGCTCTTAGCAAAAACCCTTTTGGGTTTTGTTGGTAAAGTCAGCTTCTTCTAGAGCTCGCCAGCAGCTTAGTATCCTCCTCCCCCAAAATTCTGTTGAGGGGTGATTAAGGTAGCTTGACTAGGCTAGGATGATCCACTTAAAACCCTATAGCCTCCACTTGCTTGAGGTGAGCTACGCTAACTCTGGAGGGCCAAAACCCCCCCTTTACTCTCTCCAACCAGCTCCATGGACTGAACTGCACGTGCAAAGCGGAAGCTTGATGCACTGTCCGAGACAGGAAATGACCGGCTTGCTACTGTCACCCCTCCATACCCCCGGGGGGGGTTAGAAGTGTGGTGAATGCATATCAAGCTTTTTTGTTACCTTCTGTGCACCCCCGGGTTTTTTTTTTGTGCGCTAGGGGGCTACACAACAGCGTCCAGATCTGAGTCGGAGTTATTTGGTCACCCCGGGGCTCCATTCAGACCTACCCGAGAGCCCTCAGGAATGGCTTCGCTTGGGCGGAGGACGTTCTACGCCCCCATCAAACTCGCGTAATTCTTTAAGGTCATCCTCAAAATCACCGTCAGTCAGACAGAAAAACCAAACCTATTGAAAAGTCTATTCCCCTGCAGAACTCTGGACCTTTTCCTGGCCCTTTTGGGCCGTGTATACTCCTTCCAGGTTTACGGGAGGCCCCTTTTCCTTTTTTTTTCCCCTTTTTGTCTGAGACACAGATGGTAGTATGAGTAAGTTCCCTGTGACGTCCCCTGAGGGAAAACCTCATACCCCCCGGGCCCCCTCTGAACCCCGCTGCTCTGGGTCACCGAGTGACCCGGTGGGCCTCCGGTTGGCCGTATTTTCCCCCCACAGTAAAGCTGCCTCCCCAGAATCTCTGCCCCTGCCCCCAAACCCCCTCAGGTGCCCCTTCAGATATTGTGCCAGGGTCGGACAGTCCTGGAGGGTGACCATTTCCAAGAGGGTTTCACCTGAGTTTGGCAGTCTGCAGCCCCCTGGCCGACCTCCCACACGGGGTTCACTTCACACAGTACACGTATTTTTCCCAGGTGACCGCTTGCCACATTTGAAGCCTTACGAGGCGCCCGGATAGAAACACACACCCTCTCCCCCCAATAAGAAGGAGTTTTGGGAATGGGCATGTATTATCGCATGGCGCAGTTTCACCAAAACCCCCCACCCCCGTCCAGATCCATCTTGTCTCTGCTTTTGGTGAGATCAGAGACAGGTCACAAGCCTCCGGGGAAAACCCAAGTCCTGCGGGGGGGAACAGATCATTCCAGAAGATGAGATTTTTCCGTAAGGTATTGGTTGAGATAGGGGAAAAAAGCTGAACTTCCCAGCCCTCAGTGTCTTAAACTTGGGGAAATTAGACCAAAACCCCTCCAGGTCAAATTTGCTTAAAGGGTCTAGCCCGCCTGTTTAAATTTTTAAACCGCCAAGATGCTGCTGGGGGAAACCCCATCTGGGACACAAGGCCCCTGACCACAAACCTTTTTTCGGCAGATCCTCCTTGGCACCTCTGTGCCGGGAAACGCCGAGTTTTCCGTTTAAACGCCTGGCCCCGGATAAAATTGGGGCCGAGGGGGAAAAAGGGGGACCCCACGATCAGGCATTTTGGGGGAACCTGCGGGGGCAACTAGCTGACTGGGGGTGAGGGTCTGCAGGGGGGGGCTTTTACCTTTTGTGCTCGTTAAAAGGGGGGGGAAACACAGAATCATCATAACTTGTTTCACAACCAATGTCACATCAGATGCGCACGCCGCAAAGTACTGTCTCCCCAAAACCCCGACCCCTCAATAAGCGGGGTTATCCCCAATCAGAGCCCTGTGGGCACCATCAGGAACCCCCGAACAGTCCATGTCCAACTGTGGGTTGGCATTCTGAGCTTGTAGTCCCGTGCTAAAAAAATTTTCCATGTGCTGTTTGGGGTCTGCTGCAGAGGGTGTGCGGGGGGTTCTGCGACTTTTTTGTACCCCCTATGAAATGTGCCCCCCTGTGCTGTTGGGAATCTGCTGCAGGCTTTGTGCTGGGCATTCTGTGACTTTTTGTACCTCGCTGGAATCTGCCTCATGCTTCTGCTTTGGACTGTGCGGGGAGTTTTGCGGGGGATTTTTGAGACTTTGGTCGTCTGCTGGGGTCTGTACACAGGCGCTCTGTGCGGCATTTGCCCTTTTGGAACAGAAACTTGCGGGGTGCAGCACGGGGCCCCCTGCTTTGGGGTCCCCCCTGGGCAATGTTCCCGGAACCTGCGAGTTCTGTTCTGTAAATTTAAAAACGTTCTGGTTTATAAGTTCCCCAGGGGCCCCTTCCCCTCAGGACGCAGTCCATGTCCCCCCACTTTTCCGAAACCCCCCTGTGTTCAAGCTCATCATAAAAACATGACTCCCGGGATTTCCTTTTAGCTTATAGCAAGTGTTTTTTGCATCTGTAGTGGTTTTCTGCTGCTGTAACCACCGAACTTCTTCCCCAGTCCGGGATCTCCCCGCGAGCTGAAGCTCAGGTGCCGTGGGTTCCCCCTGGGCCCCTGCATTCGCGATTCCCCGGCTGTTGAACCGACGTCTCCTTAATTTTCACCACGCGGTTTCATCCCCCCCGGGGCTCCACAGCACTTTTGATCCCCCCTGCTGCGCGTGTGGTCCTGACCGCGCCATATGCCATGCTGCGTATTTTTTCCTGGATGGTTTTTTTTCCCCAAAAACTCATCCTGCCGGGAGCAGGGGGTGACTGCACGCTGGGGCTTTTCCACTGTGCACCCGGCAGGGGCTGTTGCTGACTGGGGATTACCGGACTTCACTTGTGCTGTAACCTTCACTGCCCCACACTTTTCCTCTTGTTCTTGCGGGCTTTGGGGGGTTTTCCCCCCCAAAAAATTTACTGGGGGTTTTTTCCCCCCTTCAAAAAATGCTCCCTTTGGGGTGCTGCTTCACTGCTCTGACAGTGGCTCTGGGATTAACTTCCCTTTTGGAGAGGCCTGGGAGGCTTGTCCCGTGTAGGCCGGGAACTGGGCCTTGCCTGGGGGCCCCCCGCCCAGGGTGGCCCCCCTGGGCTTGCTCCGACATCAAAAAGCTACAAACCAAACCTTCGCTAGGAGGAGTTTTAGTAGTTTATTCTTTTTCAAGGGGCAGTATTATGTGGTATATTTTTAGTACATAGGGGGCGTTTAAGTAGTTTTTTTTGTTTTTGGGCAGTTTATGTATTGATTCTTGTACATAGGGGCATATTATGTAGGTTATTTGTCATAGGGGGCAGTATTATAGTAATTATATTCTTGTACAGGGGGGTTTTTAGTAGTCATTCTTGTACATAAAAATATTATAGTAGTTTTTTCCTGTCTAGGGGCGTATTATATAGTTATTCTATACATAGGGGGCAGTTTTATAGTAGTTATATTCTTGTATATAGGGGCAGTTTAAGTAGTTGTATTTTGTACTAGGGGCAGTTTATATAGGTTTTTTAGACTAGGGGGGGGTATTAAGTGTTATATTTTGTACTGGGGGGGTATTTAGTAGTCAAAACTTGTACATGGAGCAATTTAGTAGTTTTCCTTGACTGGGGAGTATATAGTAGTGTATTTTTTTACAAAAAAGAGTATTATAGTAGTTTATTTTTTTCAAGGGGGAGTATTTAGTAGGTTAAAACTTACATAGGGGGCAGTATTATAGTATTATTTCTTTACATAGGGGGTATTATAGTAGTCATATTCTTGTACAAGGAGCAGTTTAAAGTATTATATTCTTGTACAAGGGGAGTATTATAGCGTTATATTCTTGTGCATAGGGAGCAAATATAGGTTATACTTTATTAGGGCATATTTTTTTAATCCTTTACATTTTGGGGGTTTTAAAAGGTATATTCTAGTACTAGGGGGATATTATGTAGTTATATTCTTGCTATAGGAGCAGATTATAGTAGTTTATCTTGTACATTTTGGGCTTTATAGTAGTATATTTTGTTTATAGGGGCGATTATAGAGTTATATTTTGTTATTGGGGGGTATTAAGCGTTATATTCTTGTTCATAGGGAGCAGTATAAATAGTTATTCCTTTTATATAGGGGGAGTTTATAGTAGTTATATTTTCAAGGGGGCAGTTTATAGTGTTATATTCTTGTATAAGGGGGGTATTATAGAGTTTTTCTTGTACATAGGGCATATTAAGTTGTTAATTCTTGTACAAGGGGCAGATTATGTAGTTATATTCTTTACAAGGGGGGTATTATAGTATCATACTTGTACATAGGAGAGGATTATATAGTTTATCCTTGTATTAGGACAGTTTTTAGTAGTATTTTTGTCATTGAAGCAGTTTTATGTATTATATTTGTACATAGGGGGCAGTAAAATGTAGGGGAAAAAACTTTTATATAGGGGCATATTATAGTAGTTATATTCTTTACTGGGACCCGTTTTATAGAGTTTTATTCTTGTACATAGGGGGGTTTTTAATAGTTTTTATTTTTGAATAGGGGCAGTATTTTAGTCATATTTTGTACATAGGAGCGTTTTAAGTAGTTTATTTTGTACATAAGGGAGTATTTGTGTTAATTTTGTACATGGGGGAGTATTTAGTAGTCATTTTCTGTACATAGGGCAGTTTTATGTAGTTATATTTTTGTACATAGAGGGCGTTATAGTAGTTATTTTTTTCCGGGGGGTTTTTAGTTTTTTTTTCTAGTACATGGGGGCAGTTTTAATAGTTATATTCTTGTACAAGGGGCAGTATTATAGTAGTTAATTTTGTACATAGGAGCAGTATTTTGTAGTTATTTTCTTGTAAAGGGGCAGTATTTAGTATTTATTCTTTACTATTGCAGTATTTAGTAGTTTTCTTGTAATAGGGCAGTTTTTTGTAGTTATATCCTTTACATTGAAGCGTATTTAGTTTTTTTAATTTAGTACATAGGGGGCAGTATTTTAGTAGTTTTATTCTTGTAAAGGGGGCAGTATTATAGTTTTATATTTTGACATAGGGCGTATTATAGTGTTAAATTCTTGTACTTGGGGCGTATTATAGTATTATATTCTTGTAAAAGGGGGGTATTTTAGTAGTTTTCCTTGTTTATAGGAGCAGTTTTATAGTTTTTTTCTTGTACATAGGGGCATATTATAGAGTTTTTTTTTGTACAAGGGGGCAGTTTTATATGTTAATTTTTTAATAGGGGCTTTTTTTAGTAGTTATTTTTGTATTAGGGCAGTATTTGTGTTTTTATTTAGTACAAGGGGGCCCTTTATAGTAGTTTTTTTTTATAGGGGCAGTTTTAGTATTTTTCAGTACTGGGGGGGAGTATTAAGTAGTTTTATTCTTGTACATGGGGGGAGTATTTAGTAGTTATTTCTTGTCAAAGGAGCGATTATAGTTTATTTTGTACATAGGGGCGTATTATAGTACTTAATTCTTGTACATAGGGGCAAAAATTTTGTATCATTTTTTTGTACAGGGGGGCATATTATAGTGTTATATCTTGTACTAGGGCAGTATTATAGTAGTTTTTTCTTGTAATGGGGGCGTATTATTTTATTTATTTTGTACATTGGAGCAGATTATGTAGTTATATTCTTGAAAAAAGGGTTTTGCGTTTTTCCGTTTTCCCCCGAATAAGACCCCCGATTGAAGACGTATCGGAGTTTCAGGGGGTGGCTAAAAAACCCCGCCCCCCGAAGTAAGACAATTGTCTTTTTTGGGGGGAAACCCGGGGGGGTATTCCGCCCCCCTTCCCTTACTGCGTGCCGTTCCCCCCAGTCCGCCCCCCCCCCTCTCCTACTCGCCGCGTCTGTATCCCCCACTCCGCCTTCCGCCACGGGCTCGGCTCCCTGCACCGTGGTCCCCGTCCCCGTCCTCCGTTGCCCGCACCCGGGGGCTGAAGTTCCACGGCTCTATTTAAAATTTTTTTTCGGCCCCAAAAAACTCACACGTTGGCCTCACGTGCCGGAGGGGGGGAAAAAACTGTCATCACGCGCCCCGGGGTAGTGAGTCCAACGGATACTTTTGGGGGCCCAAGAAGAATTTAATAGAGCGCGGAAATTCCCCCCGGGCGGGGGGCGCGGTGCGAGGAGGAGGGGGGGACCAGCGGGGGGAGCCGGGCCCCCGTGGCGGAAGGCCGGCGGTGATTTTTTCTGGTGGTAGAGGCAGACCGGCACGTTACACAGTAATCAAAAATCAGTAAAACTAAAATGGCATACTGGGTATATCTGCTGTATGTAACCCAGTGGGTATCACAGGTGTCACATGGATTAAATACAGCAGGGGTACTGTATCACACTGGGGGTTAGTACGGTAATTTTTTTTTCAATAAAGACTTTCCCAAAGAAAAAATGTGGGGTTTTTTGGGGATAAAAGAAAGTAAACACTGTCTTACTTCGGGGGGAAAACGGTTATTTATTCTTAAAATAGGTGCAGTTATTATGTAGTTTATTTTGTACATAGGGCGTATTTGTAGTTTTTTCTTGTAAAAAGGGGGGGTATTATGTATTTTTTTTTTTACATAGGGGAATTTTTATTTAAAAACCCAAACAAATACAAAATACTGACTTCCCCCAGTATACAAAATTTTAAAATTATTGGGGTTTACATTTTATTCATTTATCCCGGGTTAACAAAAAATTTTTTTTAAAGAGTCCCTTTTACCTGGTTTTGGAAAAAAAAAAAAAAAAAATCATATTTTAAAACCGTGACCATCCTTCCATAACTTTTAAATTTCCAATGATTTTTTTTCTGGGCTCGGACATTATGGGTTGACAGCGTCACAGATCGGCAGTTTTTTGGTCACCCCGGTCCCATTTAGCCCCCCGGAGCCCCCCGGGGAAGGTTCCCCCTTGGGCGGGGGACGTCCTTACTCCCTATCAAACTCTGCTCAATTTTTTAAAAATCATCCCCAAAATCACCGTAGCCAGACGAACACCAAACCTTTTAAATTTTACCCCTTACCTGCAGAAACTGGCCCTTCCTGGCCCCTTTGGCCAGTGTCATACTCCTTCTCAGGTTTACGGGGTCTTGTCCTTTTTCTTTCCTTTTTGCTAGACAGATGGTATACAAAGTAAGCTTCCTTTGACTGCTGCCCCTGGGGAAAATTCCTTTTTTCCCCCCGTCCCTCTAAACCCCCGGCTGGGGGCCCCCGAGTAGACCCCGGGGGGCCTCCGGGCTGGCATTTTTCCCTGACAAAAAACTGCCCTTTTAGAATCTCGCCCCTGCCCCAAATTTTCCAGGTAGTCCTTACAGTATTGTGCCAGGCGTCAGGACACCCCCGGAGGGTGAGATTTTTCCCCAAAAGGGGGGTTAAACCCATGTTTGGCAGTTGCGCCACAGGGCCCCACCCCCCCCAAAAAGGGATTACCACCCAGTCGTATTCCCCAGGTGAACCCGCCTTTCCACATTTGAAGCCTTACGAGGCGCCCGGGGTTGAAACCACACCCCTCTCCCTCCCAAAAAAAGGAGTTGGGTTAAGGGGGCAGTGATTTTATCGCACGGCGCAGTTTAAAACCAAAAAAACCCCCACCCCCCGCCCCGATACCATCATTTTCTCTGTTTTTTGGGAGATCGAGACCGGGTCACAATGCCTCCGGGCCCCCCCAATGCCCTGCGGGGGAACGAATATTCAGAAAAGATTTTTTCCGTAACGGTTCGGTTAGAGATGGGAATAAAGCTAAATTTTCCCCCGCCCCAGGTCTCTAAACTTGGGGAAATTGAAAAAAAAACCGTCCGGTCAGTATGAGTTAAAGTGAGTCTTGCCCTGCCTGTTGGAAATTTTCCCCCAAATTTTTTTACTGGCGAAACCCCTTGGGGGGAACAAGAGCTCCCTGACCCAAACCTTTATCTGGCGATCCTCCTTGGCCCCTGTGGGGGAAAGGGAAAGTTTCTCCGTTTAAACCCCCCCGGCCGGTATAATTGGCCCAGAGGGAAGGACGGGCGCCAGGGGCTCCAGTTTTACTGGGGGGAACCTGCGGGTCAACAGGCTTGACTGACGGGGTGAGGGTCTGCGCAGGGGGGTTCTACCCTTGTGTGCTGGAAATTTTAAAGGGGGGAAATCACAGACTATCATGAACATTGTTTCATAAATCAATGCCTTCAGACTGGCGCATCCAGCAAAGATATTTTTGGTCCTGGTTAGCCCTGGTTGTAAGGCACACAGGATGGAGAATCACAGTAAGGAACGTTAAAGCTTGACACTCACTTACCTTCGACACACCCAGGGGTTATGGGGAGTGACGTGAGACAGGGGCGTCAGTCTGCTTCCCGTCATCGTCAGAGCAGTCGGGGCAAGTTCTTCTTAGACAGTGAGGATTCCCCTCAGAGCTCTGGTTAGCAGAAGATTGTCCGCCAATTAACGAAGTGGAGTCTAGTAACGGATGAAAGTTTCATCCCCCCCCCCCCAAAACTATCAAGTTACCTTTTTTCGTCTGAACTTTGAGGAAACTGGAGTTATCAGTGAGACCCAAGGAAGAAAAAAAGACTTTTTTTCTCAAGTTCAGTGCTAATTGAAAGCAAAGGGGGGAAGGCAAGTGGGGGGAAGGATTCGAAGTGCCTTAAGGATCGGTTATCCTGCACATTTCACCGGTCACTGGGGACCGAAGGTCACTAAGCTCCCCGGGTGTAGAAAAGCCGAGTCTTACTGGCCTTAGGTTGCAGAAAAACCCCCCCAGAGTGCCGTACGTAACCAGTCAGGGGAAAAAAAGACTTTTGAGTCCGGCGCGCGGCAAAAAAAAAAATAGTTCACCCTTATTGGTTATCACAAACCCCGGGCAGTACAGCTAGTGGGAAAAGCTGAAAACTTAGAGTTAACTTGCTAAAGGAATTTTGGTCACTCTCATTTGGAAAGAGAAGGAGGCCCCAAAAACCCCCCAACTGTTACCGCTAGTGCATTATCCACCCCCCAAAAGCCTCCCCGGGGCCCGAACAATTGAATAAAAGGTTGGAAAAAGTTCTTGTGTGAGGAGTTATTTGTTTTTTTTCCCTCAAAACCCCCCCTAACTATCGACCCCAGGGAAGATCCCACCCCTAGGGGCCCACATTAGCTGCCTCCCATCCCCCCGGATTCGCGCGCTGGTCTTAGTGATCGAGAACTAAAAGGGGCGCAGAACTGATATAACCCCTCCCCCTAAATAACCCCAACTACGTGCCGCCAGGGCCACGACCGAGCCACCCTCCCCGGGCAACCCCATGCTCCCCGGGGGTTGGCTCTGGTACCCCCTTTTTGGTAAAAAACCCAAGGGGGTGCGGGTCAAAAACAAAAAGGCGTCACGAAAGGTCCAAAACTTCAGATTGCGGCCCGTGTGCTGTGGAGGTTTTGGTAAAAAGACTGTTGCTATTTTTGGCGCCCCAAAAACCGCCATATTTTTCCCCAATTCGCGCCTGAGGGCTGGGAAGAAGGTGGGCTTACCCCAAGGGCGCGCCCCAAATCTTGGGGAAGCCCCCGGCTCTGCCAGCGGAGGGCCTGCGACAGGGGAATGGACGCTCTACATCAGAGCCGCGCGAAGGCCCCTTCCTACGCTGTGGGGGAAAAAGCAGCTTCTGAACCTAGGCTCCGTTTAACCAAGGGGGCGCTAATATGTTGCAACAACCGGGGCCCAGTGCGGCCCCAGTCGGGGGGCCCACCCGCACCCGTTCGTTGTAGCGCAGATGGGGGCGCGGGCCCCGCACTCAGCCGGTGGTCCCCTCATGCCCCCACGCTTCCATATTGCCTGGGGGAAATGGCTTTCCCCCCTACAGCGGGAGCCAGGCACATTTCAGGATTCAAAAAGGGATTGCGTGTCCTGGAAAAATACTTATGCTGAGAGGCAAAAACTGCAGTATTAATAGGGGGGCTAACTGGCGCTGCGGAGAGAGAAGTGGAGATTGGGCTACCAACCAGGAGTTTTGGGTGCGTCCTCTTAAAGTTACAGGCCTTTTTTTTAAAATGCAAGAAAGACTCCCCATGGGTTCATAACTGTTCCAGCAACCAAGTGACAGCATAAGGGATATGCCCCCCCGAAACAAGGGGCCCTGAGAGCCCCAAACAGGTTAATCCATAGTGTCTTGATGAAAAAAAGTGCGAAAAAAACAATTTTTTGAGGGAGAGGTCCCA
>JARQOD010008315.1:0-36005 GCA_033576555.1 Oophaga sylvatica | reverse complement strand
AAATGGTTCAGACGGGTCCGGCTGAATAAGAACCGGAGCAGACATGAAACATTTTTTTAAAAACTGAAACACAGCCACCGCTCCGGCTGACCAATTCTTGACATCAGCCCCCTTTTGAGTCAGATCTGTGAGAGGTTTAACTACCTGCGAGAACCCCCTTATAAACTTGTGATAATAATTTGCGAATCCTAAGAATCGCTGCAGAGCCTTCAAATCATGAGGTTGAACCCAATCAACAATGGCCTGCACCTTATTAGGATCCATGCGATACCCCTCAGCAGACACAATCAACCCCAGAAAAGACAGTTCCTGAACAAAGAATGAACATTTCTCTAGCTTAGCAAAGAGACAGTTCTCCTGGAGCCTTTGGAGAACTGCCCGAAGATGATCAATGTGAGCCTGTTTATCAGGCGAGTAGATAAAAATGTCATCCAAATACACAACCATAAAGCGCTCAATAAAGTCAAAGAACACATGATTGATGAAATTTTGGAAGACTGCTGGTGCATTAGTCAGACCGAAAGGCATGACCAAGTTCTCAACAACCCTTCAGTAGTGAGAAAAGCAGTTTTCCACTCATCCCCCCCTCAGACCCGGATAAGGTTATATGCCCCCCGCAGATCCAATTTCGAAAACCACTTAGCCCCAGACAACTGGTTGTACAAATGAGGAATAAGTGGGAGGGGGTAAGTACTGTTCGCAGTTATCTTATTTAACTAACGAAAATCAAGGCATGGGTGCAAACCACCGTCTTTTTTCTTTATGAAAAAGAACCCCGCCGCCATGGAGAAATAGAAGGACGAATATGTCCTTTACGAAGACTCTCGTAAATGTATTCTTTCATAGCAGCCCACTCGGGACCTGAGAGGTTATACAAGTGGGCCTTGGCAATTTAGCACCTGGAATCAGGTCAATGGCACAATCAAATGGGTGGTGTGATGGTAAAACTTCAGCCTCTTTTTCAGAAAAAACGTCCGCATAGTCCTTCAGTTACTCCGGAAAACCTTCCAGATCAACGGACGACACAGACACAGTAGCAAGACATCTTTCAGAACAATTAGATCCCCATTTAACAATAACCCAGGAACCCCAGACAATAATCGGGTTATGCCGTTGCAACCAGGTAAAACCTAACACCAGGCCAGCAGAGAGGTTATCCAAAACAAAACATGATATACGCTCCTGGTGAAGGGTCATCACCCTGAGGGTGAATTCTTCAGAAACATAATGGAGACCGTCCTTGGTGAGAGGTGTAGAATCAATTGCCACTATTTTTATAGGAGTCTCCAACCTGTCACTAAACTACAGCAGCTGGCCATCAGCTTAGAGTCAATCAGGTTTAAGGATGACCCACAGTCCACAAAAGCCGAAGTAAGGAACAAGCAGTTCTTCACACCAAGTTCCACCTTTAATAGCATCTTAGAAAATGAAGAAAAGGATACCTGAGTGTCTGACTGCCCTCCAAGATGATCACCCAGACTCAGTCGCTTGTTAGTCGGTGGGCAGGAGGGACAGTTTTTTTCCAATGTCCAGGATCACCGCAGTAAAAACACAGCTTTCCCAAGCGCCGCCGTCTCCTTTCTTTCTCTTTGAGGTCGATGGCTCCCATCTCCACGGACTCCAATGTAGGACTGGCTCCCCTTCCACTGGAGAATAACGGGTATCAGTCTGCATCACACCTCTCGCCCGCAGCCTGCAATCCATTCGGACTCTGAGCAAAACCACTTGGCTGAGTGCTTCCCCTGGCATACACTCATCACCCTGTCCTCAGCCATACGCACCCGATCAGGCTCATCATAAATATGCCCCAGAGCCTCAAAAAATGCATCCACAGCCATTCTCTCAGGGGCGGTGGTAGGAAGGGAAAAAGCGCAAGCCTGGGGGGCACCCCTTAACAGACACATAATGACCCCCACCCTCTGACTTTCCATCCCCAGAAGAGTGGGGTCTTAAAGAGAAAAAAAGCTTACAGCCCTCTTTGAAAACTTTAAATTCCTTTTTATCTCCGGAAAAGGTATCCGGCAATTTAACTAGGGGCTCAGGGAAACTAATGTAACAGCTAGAACATCTGTCCCGTAAGCACCAGATGATAAAGCCCCCTGCACAGTATCAGCTATCAGCTGCTGAGACTGAGCCAGAACTAGTTGCTACTCATTAAGTTTCTGAGACATCTGAGTTTGGTGCTTTACCTGCTCAAAAAGGGTGTGCATAGAATCCATAACACACACAGGGAAAAAAAAAGGTAGCTGTCAGTTATAATACCACGAACAACGCACTGCACTTGCTCACTGAGCCAGTGCCTGTGTCCTGAGTAAGACAGACTGTACTCAAAGATACCTGTGGAGCGGGGAAGCAGCGGTGAAGATGCGTGCTTCAGACAAACAGGACCTGAAGTACGTGACTGCCAAGTGGCCACAGGTCTCAGAGGAAGCAGGAGCAGAGAGAGATAGGACCTGAAGCACCTGATTGCTGGGGGCGTGGCCTAAGCTCCGTGAGCAAGGAGCAGAAGGACAACTCCTAGAAGGGTAACTGCGGGACAAAGTTACCAAGGTAAAGACAGAACGGATAGTCAGGACGTAGCCAAGAGGTCATACACAGAGAGAGCAGCGCAGAACAAGAGAAGCAGGCAGAGGGTAGTCGGGACGTAGCCAAGGGATCAGAAAACCAGAACGGGCAAATACGCAGTACCAAGACAATAGACAAACTCACAACGAAGGGACGGACCGGGTCAAAACCAAACAAGCAACAAGATATCAGGCACAAGGCACAGGCACGCAGGTGGTCAATTAACTCAGCCAAGGGCAGGAGTATAACTGACACCAGACCTAGGTCAATTGGCAACTAAATAGCCCCCTCTGCCAGAGAGAGGCCAAAACAATTAACCCCTGTCTGACCAGGATGGGACAAAGACAAAACCCCATTCTGGATCATGACACAGATGTTTCCAGGACATGGGCTAAAACTGTCACATTCCTTGTGTCAAGCCACTCATGACCAATAGACAATGCTAGAAGCATCTTACCTGGGTCAAGGATAAAAAAAACTGGACTGTTGCTCAGTGGTCCAAGGTGATGTTTTCAGATGAAAGTAAATTTTGCATTTCTTTTGAAAATCGAGATCCCAGAGTCTGGATGATGAGTGAATAGGCACACAGGTCTAGCTTGAGGTCTAGTGTGGAATTTCCATAATCGTTGATGGTTTGGGGAGCCGTGTAATCTGCTGGTGTAGGTCCACTGTGCTTTTATCAAGACCAAAGCATTTACAACCATCTACCAGGAAATTTTAGAGCACTTCATGCTATACTCTGCCGACAAGACTTTTGGAGATGGAAATTTCATTCTCCAGCAGGACTTGGCACCTGTCAACATTTCCAAAAGTACCAATACCTGGTTTAAAAACAACAGTATTACTGTGCTTGATTGGCCAGCAAACTCACCTGACCTTAACCCCATTGAGAATCTCTGGGGAATTGTCAAGATGAAGATGAGAGACACCAGACCCAACAATGCAGACAAGCTGAAGGCTGCTATCAAAGCAACCTGGGCTTCCATAACACCTCAGCAGTGCAACAGGCCTCCATGCCACGTCGCATTGATGCAGAAATTTATGCAATAGGAGCCCCGACCAAGTATTGAGTGCATTTACTGAACATGCATTTCAGTAGGCCAACATTTCGTATTTTAAAATCATTTTTCAAGCTGGTGTTATAAAGCATTCTAATTTACTGAGATAATGACTTTTTAGTTTTCATTGGCTGTAAGCCATAATCAACACTAACAGAAATAAACACTTGAAATAGATCACTCTGTTTTCAATGACTCTATATAATATATGAGTTTCACTTTTCGTATTGAAGAATTGAAATAAATTAACTTTTTGATGATATTCTAATTTTGTGAGAAGCACCTGTATGTCACAAATTTCAGGTACAATGGAGTAGCATTTTATGTTTTTAAGAATATTTTATACCTACAAGAAGTTTTGCAATTTCATCATCGTCACATTGTTCAAGCTCCTTTCCAAGTTTTTCATGAGATGGCTAGAAAAAGACAGCAGGATAAAAGTTATGTAACTCAGCCAATTAATTAATCATGGAGGTTAAATATAACAATTGTTGAAGTGTATATCATTTGTGCAGTACAAAATTCATAAAAACTATATCAATTACCAGGATATCTTGCAATTCTTCACTGTTACACTTTACATGGTACATAACCATATCTTGTGCAATGTCCTTACGATTTTCCAACTTATTCATCTTGTCATAGGTGTCAGTGTTTAGAACAGACCATCCCAGAAACTGTGTCAAAGACTGTAACAACAATGATACTGAATCATTAGTAGGGTACAGTTTGAAGTTACAATGAATTTAGGATTGGACTTCAGATTTAAGCTATAGGCGTAAAACTAATGAATATTTTAAAATACAGCCATTTGCTAAATTGCATAATTTGTCAATTAAACCTAGGGGTCACTTTTAAACAGGAACAGTAAAATTATGAGGGTAACCTAACCAGTTATTTACCTCCATTAATGTTTCGTCCATTTCATCAAAAGGTTTTCCGTCCTTCCTGTTGTAAAAGGTGGCCACACCAACAATTTCTTCTTTTTTGTTAACAATAGGCATTGACAGAACATTTTTAATAAGCCAGCCAGATTCATCCAATGGTTCTTTCTGAAAACAAATTCAGAAATATCTGACATTAAAGTGAATGGGTGAGCTGGTATAGAATGTGGGGCTTTAGAAACTTGAACATGCATAATCAGGTTCTTAGAAAGAGTTTTTCAATTGACAAAACCCTTTTACAAATAGGGAATTAGGGAGTTAAAGGGGTTGTCTAGACTTAAATAAACATTTGCAATCACTCTATGTAACCACGGTCATGTACTTACAGTCACATGCCGACCAGTGTCACCTGTTTTCTATCAATAGAAGAGAACTGAGAGAAGCAAATGAGTTTTGTTGACACTTGACCGCAAGAATGAAAATCGCATGTGTAACAAGGGGAGACGGGGGTGGTAGTCCTGACAGAGGTCACCCCCTAAACACAGTCTGATGACACCCCGGCCCCTCATACACGCAATACGTGACTGATGCAGCTTTCCCCCACAGGTTACCTTCTCTTCCTCTGGTCCCAGCAGTCCAGGCAATTAAAAGTTCAAAAAGGCAACTGTTGTCTAACAGGGAATAACTTTTTAATGAATAGTGGTGAAGAAGAAAGGCACAAGTACAACACTGGCTTCCTGCTCTCTCCCTGACACTCTCTCCAAGCACATCCACAGCAGCTGCAGCAGCCAAAGATTTGCAGAAGTCCACATGCTGGATCTGGGCATTTAAAACCCCTTCAGCGGGGGCCCTTCCAGAGTCCTGGGGCCCGTGTTGAGGTCCTTAGTCCCTTTGTTTTAGTCCTTAATCTTGGGCAACAGACCTCTCCCATCCGAGAGTCTGGCAGTGCCCTGTCTGAAAATCACGTTCGCCCTGGCCAATGTACCTGAGCAATGCTGCTGGAAGCAGCAGCTTCCTCTCTCCTTGTGGCTGCAAGTCCAGCCCCCTCATTTAACTAGTTCTGTCCCTAAGTAGACAAGCATTAAAGGGGAACATCCATAATACAATACAGCATATACATTAAGACCAGACAAACACAGCTTAACATAATACAGTATGTCACAGTACATAAAGTGCACGGGGGGTCATAGGGAAGGAGGAGAGGGCGCAACTGAGGGAATCTGCCACCTCCTTATACATGCATGCGTTCACAAAACCGCCAACAAACACAATGACTTTAGGGGAATTGTGACAGTATGTGAATGGCACACTGTCACAATTCAGTGGTCTGCAATCACAATGAATGACTACAGACAAATGGAATGCACTCTCTAGAGCACAATTAACCAAAAGCATTAGACTAATGTTGGCCGAATCTGCCTATATCTATGAGCTTGCCTGACACCACCATGTGTATGGGGGCGCTGGCCAACTGATTATGGCAGGAAATATTGACTGGGCATAGCCAATTTCGGACTGCCAATTGTTTTGCTCTTTCAGAGATGAGCTGCCAGAGAGATGTCTGTCTACATCTTTCTCAAAAATTGGACTTTGAGGAATCTTTCTAGAGTATAACTACTATTAGGGATGTTAGGAGCAGGCAGACCAGGCAGCTGCCTAGGGTCCAAACTCCTCCACGGGCCCCCAGCCAGTGGCGCACCGCTAATAGCGGCACATTACATGGCTGCTATGGGGCCTGTGAGTAAGAGGGGCCCGGCGCCACACCCCACCCGCATCGCGCATTCAACTTATTGGCAACATAGGTGCTGATACAGTTGAAAGCAGTGATGGATTAGAGAGCGTCAGATGAAACTTCCTCTCCCATCATTCCCCCTCTGCTTGTTACTCAGCGGGCGCGTGATGACATCACTTCATCGTGTGCCACGCTGTGCCAGCGTGGCGCTCCTACCTGGAATAGCACAGGGAACGAGGAGGAGAGGAGAGTATTGTATATGTGTATATATGTGTATGCATTATACTGTGTGTGTGTGTGGGTGGCTGCATTATGCTGTGTGTTAAGGAAGCTGAATTATAATGTGTGTGAGGGGGCTGCATTATACTGTGCATGTGGGGGAGCTGCATTATATTCTGAGGGGGCTGCATTATACTGTGTGTGGGGGGCTGCATTGTGCTCTGAGGGGGCTGCATTATACTCTATAAGGTGACTACATTATACTGTGTGTGTGTGGCTGAATTATACTTTAAGAGGGGGCTGTATTATACTCTATGAGGGGGTCTGCATTATACTCTGAGGGGGTCTACAGTATACTCTGAGGAGGCTGTAGTATACTTTGAGAGTGGCTGTATTATACTCTTGGGGGAGCTGCAGTATACTTTGTTGGGGCCGGCATTATACTCTGAAGGGAGTTGCATTATACTTTATGAGGAGGTTGCATTATTCTCTGAGGGTGACTGCAGTATACTCTGAGGGGGGCTGCAGTATACTCTATCAAGGACCATGGAGAGTGCATTATACTATATGTACTATATGGGACCTGCATTATACTGTATCGAGGACTATCTGTCCCCATCATTCTTCCTCAGCCAGTGTAAAGAAACTTGGGAACAAGCATCGAACGACTTCAATATTGTTGATCATGCTCATTTAATCGCCTCAGCTCAGCGTATGTAAATAGAACCAAAATGTTTCTGTGTCATGGTGCAATATATTAGCATTTGGGGTCCCACTTTAAACTTTTGCCCAGGGCCCCACTTTGTCTAAAACCGGCCCTGACAACTATCATTTTCTCTGATCTATATGACATGCCAACACTAGCACTGTCTGCTACTAATAACTGGGCTGTAATTCATTCTTCAAGAGAGGGACTACTAGCGCTGGTGGATTGGAATAACCTATTTCCATCACAAATATCAGGACTTCACCCCCTTTTTTAGTACAGATTGGGGCATCAGTCCAGTAACTTATTGGCCGTTCTTAAGACATGTCATTGTCAACCACAAATGCTGTACATGTTATCTACAATACCAATATACTGTATTATTTTTACCTGAAATTTGAACATTTCATCTGCGGCTGCATTCATAATGTTGCAAATCTACATTTGAATAAAATAAAGTGTAAGAAGTTGCATTTTCATTTATTGTTTGCATCATCATCACCATTAGGGTGCAGTCAGATGGTGGTATAAATCAGACTGAGATCAGATTACAATGCTCAAACAGTCGGTAGCTATCTCCACTTGAGCGTAACAGCTGCATAGAAATATATGAAGTTGTCATGCTTGGATAGGGAGAACCGCCAGCCTGTCCAAGCATTGTGATCCTACTTGGTCTGTCTTATACAGCTGTCTGACTGACCCCTTCGGTCAACTTGTTATTCCTTGCAAATCATCAGATAAAATTATTGAGTGTATGCTTTAGCAATAACAATGATCCTGCTTCCTGTGTGGCTTTGGGCCTCTCCATCCCTCCACTTGGCTGCTGCTTGCCGTCCTCCATCTTTAATTGATGTGGATGACATTGTGTGTCATCCACATTGCCAGGCAAAATCTTGCTCCTATGCACAGAATTTGTGTCTGGCACCTGCACACTATGCTTTGCCCTGTGCAGGATGGACAGCGAGCAGCAGCCAGGGGGAGGGATGGAGAGGCCCAAAACCACCCCTACTGGACCAGATTGAATGGATTACCATACAGCGCGGGAGAACTTAAAAAGGTTTTTGGGTGCTGTACAGCGGGGGTCAGAGACTTGTATAATTACTTATGGAATGCAGCATAGGTGTTGAATAAGCTGATAGTTTTAGTTGATAATGGCAAAACTAGTGATAGGTACATTTTAAACTGTAGGTCAATAGCATTATGAAGATGCCTGGCCGTAGTACTAGAAGTATTGCACCCAAAAGAAAATTCACTTTATTCCTCGCTGGAGCTAGCTGATTTCAGTCATGCACGATTACAGTCACCTATAAACAACAAGAGAAGAAGAGGTGTATGCATATATCCAATAGGGATCACCAAAAACACATGTAAGATCAAGAAAAATCAATTTTATTTAACAAAATACCACAATAAACACAGTACACTGTATTAAAAACATTTAAAACTATCGTCCATGTCAAACAAAATTGCATCAAAATACAATCTCGATAATGAATGATATTTAATCAATGTTGGTCCCATATGTCCAAATCGTAAGGTGTGTAAATCATTACATATAAAGCATTACATATACATTCAATGATATTTCCCCTTAACATGGGGTGTCAGATCACATGCTAGCGTACATTTGAATTGGTGCACAAAAATCAATATATAGTGGGCTAGGTACAAATGTATGCTGATTATAAATAAGCTGACTTAGGCTGAAAAAACTCAGAGCCCATCCAATTCCCCACAATACTCAGATTATAGCATACCAAACTCCCACTAGTAATGCTGCAATTCACTAGGTGTTTTCCCAATCAGGGAAATCCTTACCCCTAGCCAAAATCAAAGAAGCCAGTGCACACCTGGACCATATGGGAACCAGAGACAAAGGACCCATGCGTATCGACACCCGTCGGTGTCTTCCTCAGGGCCAATGAACCGCTAACGTGCAGTGTTGATTTATTTATATGTCAAATAATCCTTACCAGCTGGGGCAAATCAATGGACACTCATGTCCTGGTGTACCAGATACTACCATAGAGTCGGGCACAGTAGTCCCGGAAGTGGGGATAGAACGCGCACTTGTGAACTGCGCATGCGCCATGTCTCGGCATACACGATGCCGCCACAGAGTCGAGCATGGTAATCCCGAAGTATGTAAAGGGCGCCGCGCTTGTGAACTGCGCATGCGTCCATAAAGCTATGTTTAGATGATGAAAATCAAAGTAACAATTCGCGCATGCGTACACGGATCATAGTGATTCTTAATAGTGAGCCAGATGATTATTATATCTAGGAGTGCAAGTCCTTATGATCGCACCATATATCACATATATATGTGACTGTTGGTGTGATATTTCAAATAATATAGTGAATCAAATGATCGCTATATGCTGAAAATACAAGTTGCAAATATCGGACCAGATCGCACTCCATACCGTATCTTATATCACTCAAAAACTACACATGGGTCAATAGAGCTTATGCTTAGATAATAAACATCAAAATGACAGTTTACTCATTAGCACAAAGATCATAGTAGTTCATAATAGAAAACCAGATGACTGTTGTATTCACAATTACAAATCCTAAGAATTACACCGTATATCGCACACATGTGTGACCAACAGTGCAGTACTTCAAATGGTATAAAGAACCAAATGTTCATTATGCGCTGGACATACAAGTCTATAATATCGCACCATACATTGCACCAAATGTCGCACCATATGTTGTACATCCGTGTGACTAATGGTACAGTATGTCAAATGATATAGCGAGCCAAATGATCGTTGTGTATTAAAAATACATATCGCTGACATGGTACCTTATATCGCACATACGTGTGACTGATGGCATAATAATTCCAAATCGTCATCATATAAAAGGTTTAAGACACCATATCATGTATGACATCCAAGTTTGCCAAGGGTTCATCAAAGCTATCGCAGTATGCCGTAAAGAGGACATCATATCTAGCATCATCATATAACATATAGTCGCTGCATACAAAGAGTAGACAGTAATAAAATCACGTCGGATGCCACATATTTATATGGAAGATGGTATACAGATACACGATCCTTATGTCTACAGTAACAATTACTGTGGATGACAAGTGGTTGTACCTCAGAATAAATAGGTTGCAATCTGTAATTTACCACATGGCTGACTAGATTCAGATCTAAAGCATTCCACCCTATTTGGGTATTTATAATCAGCATACAAAAAAAAAAAAATTATATATTATATTGGCATCATGTGAGGAGTATGATAAGTGAAGTCCGATCCAGATCCTTCAAGTAACAGAGAAACAGTTCTTCCAGATATCTTCCTGGGTTCTTCACTGATGAAAACAAATTCTCAGTCTTGAGATTATTGGTCATCAATGTTGTCCGCATATTTTGACCTAAGCTGCTGGATCAAAGAAGGAGAAAAAGCCCATTAAAATGTGAAATGGATACAGTGCCCATATCGAGTCCCTGCACAAAGGTTTACAAACCAAGAATCAGATGTAGATCTTTAACCCCTTATTGACCGCCGATACGCCTTTTAACGGCGGTCATTAAGGGTACTTAAACCACAGCGCCGTTAATTAACGGCGCTGTAGAAAAAGTGAATAGCGCCCCCCAGAGGCGCATTTTCTCCGGGGTCTCGGCTGCTGGGGGTAGCCGAGACCCCAGAGAACATGAATCGGGTCGGTTTTTACCGACACCGATGTTGCGATCGCCGTTATTAACCCTATAACGGCGACCGCAACAAAAAACAAAAAAAAACAATGTGCCATTTAATTTCTCTGTCCTCTGATGTCATCGGACATCAGAGGACAGAGAAAAAGGGTCCCCGGGACCCCCACTGTGGCCCCCGAAACCCTCTTCATGGCCCCAGGGCCCTCCGGTGTCCCCCGGTGCCGGCGCCATGCTTTAAAATGGCGGGCGCACGAGTGGTGCGCCCGCCGCGAGGTGACGGGGGGATGGGCGATTTTCTCTGGGGTCTCGGCTGCCTGGGGTAGCCGAGACCCCAGAGAACATAATAGGGGCCCCCCAGTCACCACTCTTTTGCGATCACCATATACTGGCGATCGCAAAAGAGAAATCACAGCCGCGATCCTGCCTGTAAATTTCTCTCCCCTCTGATGTGATCGCACATCAGAGGGGAGAGAAATAGTGTCCCGGGACCCCCGATCTCACCCCCCCTGTACCTGCAGGGGTCCCGTGTCCTCCGATCCCCCCCCTGTGCGGTCCGATCCTCCCCCTCGACTCCGGTCCTCCCCCTGGCCTCCGTTCAGCCGGTGTCTCCTTCCAGTAAAAAAAAAATGGCGGGCGCATGCGCAGTGCGCCCGCCGAATCTGCCTGGCGGCAAATTCAAAAAATCATTCATTCATTCTCTAAAAGTACATTTTGATCACTGTGATAAACTATCACAGTGATCAAAATAAAAAAACAGTACATAAACCCCCCCTATATCACCCCTTGGTTAGGGACAAATAATAAAATAAAGAAATTTTATTTATTTTCATTTTTCCATTAGGGTTAGGGTTAGGGTTATAATTAGGGTTATAATTAGGGTTAGGGTTATAATTAGGGTTAGCATTAGGGTTAGGGTTACTATTATAAGCGGCTGGGGTTTCATATTGCGTTAGGTGGCAGTCCGTTAGCGCTGCCATTCACCCACATTTGAGGGCGCATCGCGACGCATGCCGTTAAAGCGGCATGCGTTTGCGACGTGCCGCCATTCAGTGACGGAGCCTCGGACGCGGCCTGCAGCGTCTGGGCTCCGTCACCGCTAGCGCAGATGAATCATCGCTGATTCCTCTGCGCTAGCGGGTATAGCATAACGCGATCGCGTTATGCTATACCGTTACCAGCCCGTCAACGCTATGTGTTGAATGGGCTGGTAAAACGCAATATGAACCCAGCCTTAGGGTTAGGGTTATAATTAGGGTTAGGGTTGGAATTAGGGTTAGGGTTACAACTAGGGTTAGGGTTACAATTAGGGTTATTAGGAGGTTAGAATTAGGGTTGGAATTAGGGTTGGTATTAGGGTTAGGGTTGAGATTAGGGTTAGGGGTGTGTTGGGGTTAGGGTTGGAGCTAGAATTGAGGGGTTTCCACTATTTAGGCACATGAGGGGCTCTCCAAAAACGCCGTGGCGTTCAAAAAGTCAAATGGCGCTCCCTCCCTTCCGAGTCCTGCCGTGCGCCCAAACAGTGGTCCCCCCCCACATATGGGGTATCAGCGTACTCAGGACAAATTGGACAACAACTTTTGTGGTCTAATTTCTCCTGTTACCCTTGGAAAATAAAAAATTGGGGACTAAACGATCAGGTTTGTGGAAAAAATATGACTTTTTATTTTCACGCCCGGGCGTATAAACTTCTGTGAAGCACTTGGGGGTTCAAAGTGCTCACACACATCTAGATAAGTTCCTTAGGGGGTCTAGTTTCCAAAATGGGGTCACTTGTGGGGGGTTTCCACTGTTTAGACACATCAGGGCCTCTATAAACGGACATGGCGTCCAGCCAATTCTGCGTTGAAAAAAGTCAAACGGTGCTCCTTCCCTTTCAAGCTCTGCCATGCACCCAAACAGTGGTTTACCCCACATATGGGGTATCAGCGTACTCAGGAAAATTTTACAAATACTTTTGGGTCTTGTTACCCTTGGGAAAATAAAAATTGGGGTGAAAAGATCATTTTTGTGGAAAAAATATGATTTTTTATTTTCACGGCTCTACGTTACAAACTTCTGTGAAGCACTTGGAGGTTCAAAGTGCTCACCACACATCTAGATAAGTTCCTTAAGGGGTCTAGTTTCCAAAATGGGGTCACTTGTGGGGGGTTTCCACTGTTTAGGCACATCAGGGGCTCTCTAAACGCGACATGGCGTCCAGCCAATTCTGCATTGAAAAAGTCAAACGGCGCTCCTTCCCTTGCGACCTCTGCCGTGCGCCCAAAAAGTGGTTTACCCCCACATATGGGGTATCGGCGTATTCAGGAGAAATTGCACAACAAATTTTGTGGTTCATTTTTTCTTTAACACTTGTGAAAATAAAAAAAATTGGTTCCGAAGTAAAGCTTTTGCAAAAAAAGTTAAATGTTAATTTTTTCCTTCCACATTGCTTCAGTTCCTGTGAAGCACGTAAAGGGTTAATAAACTTCTTGAATGTGGTTTTGAGCACCATGAGGGGTGCAGTTTTTAGAATGGTGTCCATTTTGGGTATTTTCTATCATATAGACCCATCAAAGTGACTTCAAATGTGATGTGGTCCCTAAAAAAAAATGGTGTTGTAAAAATGAGAAATTGCTGGTCAACTTTTAACCCTTATAACTTCGTAACAAAAAAAATTTTGTTCCCAAAATTGTGCTGATGTAAAGTAGACATGTGGGAAATGTTATTTATTAAGAAATTTGTGTGACATATCTCTCTGATTTCAGGGCATAAAAGTTGAAAATTTGAAAATTGCTAAATTTTCAAAATTTTCGCCATGTTTCCGTTTTTTTTCATAAATAAGCGCAAGTCAGATAAAAAAATTTTTACCACTACGTGAAGTACAATATGTCACGAAAAAACAATCTCAGAATCAGCTGGATTCGTTAAAGCGTTCCAGAGTTATAACCTCATAAAGTGACAGTGGTCAGAATTGTAAAAATTGGCCCGGTCATTAAGCTGCAAAATGGCTCTGTCACTAAGGGGTTAAATTACTTTGTAAAAACCGGTGTACAGTAACTCTTCATTTAGTCCTATAGGGGCCAGGCTCTTGAGATTATAAATCCACCTGGATTCCCGTCTCAAGAGCTTCTCGGTAAGTCGACCCCCCCTGATGTTGGTCTTCACTGCCTCAAGTCCCATCACTCGAAGGCCCTTGGGACTACTGTTATGAATATCCAAAAAGTGGGCTGCCACTGATGTAATTACAAATGAAGAGTTACTGTACACCGGTTTTTACAAAGTAATTTAAAGATCTACATCTGATTCTTGGTTTGTAAACCTTTGTGCAGGGACTCGATATGGGCACTGTATCCATTTCACATTTTGATGGGTTTTTTCTCCTTCTTTGATCCAGCAGCTTAGGTCAAAATATGCGGACAACATTGATGACCAATAATCTCAAGACTGAGAATTTGTTTTCATCAGTGAAGAACCCAGGAAGATATCTGGAAGAACTGTTTCTCTGTAACTTGAAGGATCTGGATCGGACTTCACTTATCATACTCCTCACATGATGCCAATATAATATATAATTTATTTTTTTTTGTATGCTGATTACACCATGTAACACAATTTTTGTTCCTGGCTTCCAAGTGTAATATTTCAACTGCTTATGTTTAAAGACTATGGAAAAAACTACTACATTCAGCACAAACTTTGATTTTATGACCACAGGCCAGAAAATTTTGTATTTATTGTGTCAAAAAAAAGGAAATTATTATATTTTCGTTCATGCGGTCTAATAAAAAACAACACTTGCATGGTAAATAGATAAAGACAATCAAAACTCACTCAAAAAGGTTCAGAAATGAGTAGTTTTTCTAGATTTGTGAGTGTACAGCAAATCGCTTAATCGAAGAAGCCCCAAATGTAGTCCCCCTTCATGTTTTCGTTATACTGTCCTTGGTAATGACGTTCAAGTCCAATATATCTTGATGAAAGCGCTCGCCTTGCTCCTCTGAGTAAGCGTCCATGTTCTCCTTGAACTTGTCAAGATGAGCGTCAAGGATATGGACTTTGAGAGACATTCTGCATCCCATTATGGCGTAATTCTTTATGAGAGTCTGAACCAACTGCGCATAGTTTTCAGCCTAGTGATTACCTAGGAAGCCATGAACCACTGCAACGAAACTATTCCAAGCTGTTTTCTCGGTCCTGTTCAGCAGCCTGGCGAACTCGTCACATTCTATGATCTTCTTGATCTGTGGTCCGACGAAGATACCAGCCTTGACCTTTGCCTCGAACAGCTTTGGAAAGAGATCTTGGAGGTACTTGAAAGCAGCTGACTCCTTGTCAGGAGCCGTGACAAATTGCTTGATGAGGCCTAACTTGATATGCAGTGGTGGCATCAGCACCTTCAGAGGTTTTTCCATCAATATGGCAAAGTGAGGGCTTACTTTTTGCGGGACGAGTTGTAATTTTGAAAGACTCAATTAGTTTTAGCATGTCTTGTACTCGAAAACAGGAAAAAAATTTCAAGTGCAGTGAAATTTCAAAAAAAGTGCAATCCTACACTTGTTTTTTTGTTTGGCTTTTTTGCTAAGTTCACTAAATGCTAAAACTGACCTGCCATTATGATTCTCCAGGTCATTATAAGTTCATAGACACAAAACATGTCTAGGTTCTCCTTTATCTAAGTTTGCTTAAAAAAATTGCGTGATCTCGGTTAGGTGAGAGCTTATTTTTTCCGTGCCCAGCTGACGTTTTTAATGACACGACTTTTGTGCAGATACGTTCTTTTGATTGCCCATTATTGCATTTTAATGCAATGTCGCAGCGACCAAAAAAAGGTAATTCTGGCGTTTTGACTTTTTTTGTCGCAACGCCGTTTAGCAATTAGGTTAATCCTTTTTTTTATTGATAGATCAGCCGATTCTGAACACGGTGATATCAAATATGTGTATGTTTGATTTTTTTTATTGTTTTATTTTGAATGGGGCAAAAATGGGGTGATTTGAACTTTTTTTTTTTTTAAAACATTTGTTTTTACTTTTAGTATGCTTCAATAGTCCCCATGGGAGTCTAGAAGATGCCATAGCTCGATCGCCTCTGCTACATGAGGTGATGCTCAGATCACCTTTATGTAGCAGAATTACTGCATTGCTATGAGCTCAGACAACAGGGTTGTGCTCATAGCAATCCGGCATAACAGCCATAGAGGGAGACCTCTGATTGTTATGCCGATGCACCGATGACCCCCGATCACATGACGGGGGTCAGCGGTGTGCGTATTTTCGGCCGGAAGAACTTGTTAAATGCCGCTGTCAGTGTTTAACAGCGACATTTACCTACTTAATAGGCGCGAGTGGATTGCGATTCCACTCGTGCCTATTGCGGGCATATGTCAGCTGTTCAAAACAGCTGACATGTCCCGGCTTTGATGCGGGCTCACTGCCGGAACCCTCATCAAATCGGGGGGATACTGGCTACGGACGTACTATTCCGTCCGAGGGCAGTAAGGGGTTAAACTGTACTCGATCTAAATCATTGAAATTCTACAAAATAAAGCACTGCCATGTAAACGAGCAGCAATTATTCACCTTACCTTCAAGAGTTTTCTTGCAATATCCGCATGTGAAATGAGGTGCCCAGGACTTGTTTTGATCCCTGACAGGCATGCCGAAATATGCCTTGTAGGCCTCGCACATCATACGACATGTTTTCACTGAATACTTTCTCACTCGTCTTTAGAAATTGTCCACACACGTTGCAAAATGTGTCTTCTGGGCACAAACAACATCTTGATGCCATCTTAAACAAATAATTGCTCTTTAACTATGATTCGTTATTCTTTACTCAACAATAACATAAACCGAAATGTTGGATCGAGTCACCTGTGCTTTCATACTTGCATGACTACTATTGAACAGTCCGAGAACGTTCTAGAAAGTTCTAAAAGTTTCTAGACACTTCCAGATAATTCTGGAAAATTGTAGAAACTTCTGCACAATTCTAGCAGTTAAACAATAATCTAGAAGACTACTTTGTATTGAATAAGAATCGAGAATTTTCCCGAAAACAGACATATTTTAAAATTTTATTGTCCTGATCACAAAAGCAAAGTTTTTGTGGAACAACAACTATTTTCTATTTGTTTTAGGCATAACGGGTTAGGAAAACACACTTTGGACCCAGGAACAAAAAATAAATAAAAATTTGTTACATAGTGTTATAAATACCCAAATAGGGTGGAATGCTTTTGATCTGAATCAGTCAGCCATGTGTATTACGATGCACCTATTTATTCTGAGGTACAACACTTGACATACCGGAAGTGGACTGCTGAGTGATATTTAAAGTGGTTTTGTTGAAAATCATTTATGTCACATTGTACAACCTAAATGTCATGACGAATTATTCTATTCATATGAAACACTTCATGTGTTAATATGGATTTCCACTTGTCATCCACAGTAATTGTTACTGTAGACATAAGGATCGTGTATCTGTATACCATCTTCCATATAAATATGTGGCATCCGACGTGATTTTATTACTGTCTACTCTTTGTATGCAGCGACTATATGTTATATGATGATGCTAGATATGATGTCCTCTTTACGGCATACTGCGATAGCTTTGATGAACCCTTGGCAAACTTGGATGTCATACATGATATGGTGTCTTAAACCTTTTATATGATGACGATTTGGAATTATTATGCCATCAGTCACACGTATGTGCGATATAAGGTACCATGTCAGCGATATGTATTTTTAATACACAACGATCATTTGGCTCGCTATATCATTTGACATACTGTACCATTAGTCACACGGATGTACAACATATGGTGCGACATTTGGTGCAATGTATGGTGCGATATTATAGACTTGTATGTCCAGCGCATAATGAACATTTGGTTCTTTATACCATTTGAAGTACTGCACTGTTGGTCACACATGTGTGCGATATACGGTGTAATTCTTAGGATTTGTAATTGTGAATACAACAGTCATCTGGTTTTCTATTATGAACTACTATGATCTTTGTGCTAATGAGTAAACTGTCATTTTGATGTTTATTATCTAAGCATAAGCTCTATTGACCCATGTGTAGTTTTTGAGTGATATAAGATACGGTATGGAGTGCGATCTGGTCCGATATTTGCAACTTGTATTTTCAGCATATAGCGATCATTTGATTCACTATATTATTTGAAATATCACACCAACAGTCACATATATATGTGATATATGGTGCGATCATAAGGACTTGCACCCCCAGATATAATAATCATCTGGCTCACTATTAAGAATCACTATGATCCGTGTACGCATGCGCGAATTGTTACTTTGATTTTCATCATCTAAACATAGCTTTACGGACGCATGCGCAGTTCACAAGCGCGGCGCCCTTTACATACTTCCGGGATTACCATGCTCGACTCTGTGGCGGCATCGTGTATGCCGAGACATGGCGCATGCGCAGTTCACAAGTGCAGCGTTCTATCCCCACTTCCGGGACTACTGTGCCCGACTCTATGGTAGTATCTGGTACGCCAGGACATGAGTGTCCATTGATTTGCCCCAGCTGGTAAGGATTATTTGACATATAAATAAATCAACACTGCACGTTAGCGGTTCATTGGCCCTGAGGAAGACACCGACGGGTGTCGATACGCGTGGGTCCTTTGTCTCTGGTTCCCATATGGTCCACGGTGTGCACTGGCTTCTTTGATTTTGGCTAGGGGTAAGGATTTCCCTGATTGGGAAAACACCTAGTGATTTGCAGCATTACTAGTGGGAGTTTGGTATGCTATAATCTGAGTATTGTGGGGAATTGGATGGGCTCTGAGTTTTTTCAGCTAAGTCAGCTTATTTATAATCAGCATACATTTGTACCTAGCCCACTATATATTGATTTTTGTGCACCAATTCAAATGTACCCTAGCATGTGATCTGATACCCCATGTTAAGGGGAAATATCATTGAATGTATATGTAATGCTTTATATGTAATGATTTACACACCTTACGATTTGGACATACGGGACCAACATTGATTAAATATCATTCATTATCGAGATTGTATTTTGATGCAATTTTGTTTGACATGGACGATAGTTTTAAATGTTTTTAATACAGTGTACTGTGTTTATTGTGGTGTTTTGTTAAATAAAATTGATTTTTCTTGATCTTACATGTGTTTTTGGTGATCCCTATTGGATATATGCATACACCTCTTCTTCTCTTGTTGTTTATACTATTGTTCTGGTATACATTAGGTGATCCCAATTTAAGTAATTAATGATATTGTAACGGTGCCCATTTTACACAATTAATGTTTCCCAATTAAAGTCACCATTCATAGCACTGTGAGGCAGCTGTAAGGACTCCCTGGCACTATGTAGGGGATCAGCCCCTGCTAAGAAATTATTTACACTGTGACTTTAATAGACGATGCTCCCCTCTGATTTGTGTGCACTTGGACTAGTCTTTTCTCCCCTGCAGTTTGTTGTGTGTTGGTTTTGAACAAGAAGCCTGAAGTGTAAGTTCAGGAAGAGAAGAGAGAGCATCGTGCCTGTAAGAGACAGGCAGGACTATAAGTGGGTCCTAACAACATGAGACTGGTAAATGAACTAATGTCTTCAAGGGAGAAGATAGTGCCCAGCTACCGCAGGATCGATCACCAGGTCCATGTCAGAAGGAAAGAGTCGCATCACATACCCAGGTAGTTCTCCCCAAGCACCTGTAACCCGAGAGAGAAATCAATGCTGTCGTACCAGTAATCTCTCAACACTGAAAGTGGGAATGAGACTTGCCCAATCAGATAACCTGAAGGAAGAGCTCAACACAACAAATTCAGCTCTACTACGTCAAGACCAAGCAGCAGTGACCAGACCTTCTTCTAAGCACTACAGAACTGTGAGTGTGACACTGGTGTTAACTGTATTAGTGTGTAGAGCAGGGTTCTTTAGCTAGGGTGCTGTAACATCACGGCCCAATTATCAGAAGCCAGGTAGGAAGTTAGAAGAGAGTAGTGTTGTGAATGTGGTAGAAATGAATTCTGAGCAGAAGCTCCCTCTGGTGGTTACAAACAGTACTGAACAATTCAATGAGGATTGGCAATCAGGAGTTACAGACTGGTCTTATATAAGGGAGGTTCCCTCCCATCATGGTTGCCGGTGATCAATTGTTCTTGTCTCAACTGTGGTTCCTGGTTCACTTGGAAGCTTGCTGAGTCTTGCCTGCATCTTCTGCTATCAGGTAAGATATTTTCTGCTTTTATTTTTGTGCTTGCTTTTTGCATTGTTCGCTGCACTTCTGTGAAGGTCAGCCAGGTCCCCTCCGGGGGCTTGTGCTCCTCTCAGTTTATCTGAGCCATGTTATTTGTTCATTTGCCTTTTCCAGTTTTTTCAGTGGCTGCGGCTTAGTTTTGTTACACCAGAGAACTAATTTAGGTGGTAGAGGTCGTGTGATCTCAGGTGTTTTTGCAATTAGTAGAGTTGGTATTTTTTAGGGTTTTTTGGATTGCAGTAAGTGTCCTTCCTATCCTTTTCTGTCTAGGCAGATTGGGCCCCAACGTTTGCTCATACTATTTTCTGTCTGTGTCTGTATTTCCTCTTGTCTAACCGCCATTACAGGTTTGGGGACTTCCTATGTTCTTTGGGGATCTGCTCCGGGGCAGATAGCTTTCCTCTTTCTATCTTTAGGTGTAGTTAACCTCTCAGGCTGTGACGAGGCGTCTAGGACCAACATAGGAACGCTCCACGGCTGTCTTTAGTTGTGGTGGTTAGTCAGGGTACTGCAATCCAGTAGATTCCAACCTCTTTGGTCTATTGCCGTTTTTGCCTGCTCTCCTCAGCTATCAAATCATAACAGTATCACCGGCCAAACTGAAAATTATATGGTACTCAACAGAAGGGAAAAATAGTAAAAGGAAAAAGAAAAAGGAATTTGTCAGAAATTTTTTTTTCTCTGTTTGTTGCATTTTTTCCCTCTTTTTCTCTGGGTGCTGAGGAGGATTTTTTTTTTTCTCTCAATGGAGTTTGCACAGTTGTCTGGCCGTGTGGATCAGCTTGCCACTGAAGTTCAGAGTATTGCTACCTATCTTGCTGGGTTGCCGGTTCTGGAACCTAGGATCCCCATGCCAGATTTATTTTTGGGGGATCGAGCTAAATTTCTGAATTTCAAAAATAACTGTTAGTTGTTTTTTGCCTTAAAACCTAAGTCCTCAGGGAACGCAGCACAGCAGGTTCAAATTGTCATCTCTCTCCTGCACGGTGATCCTCAGGATTGGGCTTTTTCCCTGACACCTGGGGACCCTGTTTTGAGTACTGTTGATGCATTTTTTCTGACTCTGGGGTTATTGTACGATGAACCTAATGTCACTGATCAAGCTGAAAAAACCTTGTTGGCATTAAATCAGGGGCTTGAGGACGCTGAGTTGTACTGTCAGAAATTCCAAAAGTGGGCAGTCCTGACCACATGGAATGATGATGCTTTGGCAGCCCTTTTTCGAAAGGGTCTGTCAGAGAATGTAAAGGATGTTATGGTGGGATTCCCTGCTCCCTCTGGTCTCAATGATTCTATGTCATTAGCGATTCAAATTGACAGACGTTTGCGTGAGCGTAGAGGTATGCGTGGAATAGTGTTGCCTTGTGAACCAGCTTCTGAACCCATGCAGCGTCATGAATTTCGAAAACGCAATGGGTTATGTTTCTACTGTGGTGACGCCTCTCATGCTATTTCAGTCTGCCCTAAGCGGGGAAGACGTTTTGCACGCTCAGTTGTCTTGGGTAGTGTTCAGACTAAATTTCTGTTGACTGTTACCCTGATTTGCTCCCTGTCCACATTTTCTGCTCAGGCTTTCGTTGATTCGGGAGCAGCTATTAACCTGATGGATTTTGATTTTGCTAAATGTTGTGGGTTTCCCTTGATACCCCTACGGAAGTCTATTTCCCTACTGGGGATTGATTCTACCCCTTTGGCTGAGAATAAACCCCAGTTCTCTACTCAGGTGATAATGAGAGTTGAACCTGATCATCAGGAGAGTTGCAAATTTTTGGTGCTGTATAATCTGCATGACATTATTGTACTGGGTTTCCCTTGGTTACAGTCTCATAATCCTGTTTTGGATTGGAAATCTGTGTCTGTAACCAGTTGGGGCTGCCAATGTGTTAATGCCAACACTCCTGTTTTTTCTGCCTCTCCCCAGGCTCAGGATGTTCCTGACTTTTTGACTGATTTTTCTGATGTGTTTAGCGAAAGTAAATCTGCATCCTTGCCCCCCCATAGGAGCTATGACTGTGCTATTGAATTAGTGCTGGTAGTAAATTCCCTAAAGGTCGCCTTTTTAACTTGTCTGTACCTGAACATGACGCTATGCGGTCTTATATCAAGGAGTCATTGGAGAAGGGTCATATCAGACCATCCTCTTCATCCTTGGGTGCCGTTTTTTCTTTGTGGCCAAAAAGGATGGTTCATTAAGGCCGTGTATTGATTATCGTCTCTTGAACAATATCACTGTGAAATATCAATATCCGTTACCCTTGATTTCTGACCTATTTTCCAGGGTGAAAAGTGCTACTTGGTTTACCAAGCTTGACCTCAGGGGGGCGTATAACCTTATTCGCATTAAGCACGAGGATGAATGGAAGACGGCGTTTAATACCCCAGAGGGGCATTTTGAGTACCTAGTGATGCCCTTTGGGCTCACTAATGCTCCTTCCGTCTTCCAGTCCTTCATGAATGACATTTTCAGGGATTTTGTGGATAAATTTCTGATTGTTTATTTGGATGATATCTTGATTTTTTCCAATGACTGGGACTCTCATGTGAAACATGTTCGGACTGTTTTCCAGATTTTGAGAGAGAATGCTCTGTATGTGAAGGGATCAAAGTGTCTTTTTGGCATACAGAGGATCTCATTTCTGGGATTCATTTTGTCCCCATCTGTTATTGAAATGGACCCGGTCAAGGTTCAGGCCATCTGTGATTGGGTCCAACCTACTTCATTAAAGGCTCTTCAGAGATTCTTGGGTTTTGCCAATTTTTATCGTAAATTTATTGGTAATTTCTCTGTTATTGTTAAACCATTGACTGATCTGACCAAAAAGGGTTCTGATGTGGTGAATTGGCCTCCTGAGGCAGTCTCTGCGTTTCAGGAACTTAAGCAGAGATTCACTTCTGCTCCTGTTCTACGGCAGCCTGATGTTTCTCTGCCATTTCAGGTGGAGGTTGATGCCTCTGAAATTGGGGCAGGTGCCGTTTTGTCCCAAAGAGATCCAGAGACCTCTAAAAGTAACCTTGTGCCTTTTTCTCTCGAAAATTTTCTCCAACTGAACGTAATTATGACGTGGGTAATCGGGAGATATTGGCCATGAAGTGGGCTTTTGAAGAGTGGAGACATTGGCTGGAGGGAGCCAAACATCAGGTGGTGGTCCTCACGGACCATAAGAATCTGGTTTATCTGGAATCAGCCAAGCGACTTAATCCTAGACAGGCCAGGTGGGCCTTGTTTTTCACACGTTTTAAATTTGTGGTTTCCTTTCTTCCTGGCACTAAGAATGTTAAGGTGGATGCCCTCTCGAGGAGTTTCCTTGCGGACTCTCCTGAGTTATCTGATCCTGCTGTTATTTTGAAAGAGGGTGTAGTTCTTTCCACCATCTCACCCAATTTGAGACTGGCTCTGGAAGGGTGTCAGGAGGATAAAACCGAGCGCTGCCCTATTGGGAAATTGTTTGTCCCAGACCGGCGGAAAAAGAGTGTGATGTCTGAGATTCATTGTTCCGCGTTGGCCGGTCATCCCGGAATTTTTGGTACCAGAGACTTGGTTAGTCGGTCCTTTTGGTGGCCTACTTTGTCTCGTGACGTCAGGGAATTTGTGCAGTCCTGCGGGACTTGCTCTCGCTCCAAGCCTTGCTCTCGCTCTAGTGGTTTGTTGATGCCATTGCCTGTGCCCAAGAGACCATGGACCCATATCTCTATGGATTTCATTTCTGACCTCCCTGTTTCTCAGAGAATGACCGTTATCTGGGTGATTTGTGATAGGTTTTCCAAAATGATACATCTTGTGCCATTACCTAAGTTGCCTTCCTCCTCCGAATTGGTGCCTTTGTTCCTTCAGCACGTGGTTCGGTTACACGGCATTCCTGAGAACATTGTGTCTGACAGAGGAGTCCAGTTTGTTTCCAGATTTTGGAGGACTTTTTGTTCTAAACTTGGTGTTCAATTGTCTTTCTCCTCTGCTTTTCATCCTCAGACCAATGGACAAACTAAGAGAACAAACCAGACATTGGAGACTTATCTGAGATGCTTTGTGTCTGCTGATCAAGATGACTGGGTCTCTTTTTTGCCTTTGGCTGAGTTTGCTCTTAATAATAGGGCTAGCTCTGCCACTTTGATGTCTCCATTTTTCTGCAATTTTGGGTTTCACCCTCGATTTTCTGCTGGACAGACGGAGGCTTCTGTCTGTCCAGGTGTTGACTCTGTTGTGGAGCGTTTGCAGCAGATTTGGGACCAGGTAGTGGAGAGGTTGTCCCTCTCTCAGGAGAGGGCCCAGCGGTTTGCCAACCGGCATAGGACTGATGGTCCTCGGTTTGAAGTGGGGGACTTGGTCTGGTTGTCCTCAAGAAATATCCCTATGAGAGTTGCATCTCCTAAGTTTAAGCCTAGGTTCATTGGACCTTATTAGATCATGGAGATTCTTAATCCTGTTTCCTTTCGTTTACTTCTTCCAGGGACATTTAAGATCCATAACGTGTTCCACAAGTCCTTATTGAAGAGGTTTGTCGAGCCAGTGGTTCCTATGGCTGCGCCTCCTGACCCTGTTTTGGTTGAGGGCAATCTGGAGTATGTGGTTGAGAAAATATTGGATTCTCGTTTTTCTAGACGGAAACTCAGTATTTGGTTAAGTGGAGAGGTTATGGTCAGGAGGACAATTATTGGGTGTTTGCTTCAGACATCCATGCTAGGAGACTGATCCGTGCGTATCACAGAGCTCATCCTGACAGACCTGGTTGCCCAAGTGAGGGTTCGGTGACCCTCCTCAAGGGGGGGTACTGTTGTGAATGTGTTAGAAATTAATTCTGAGCAGAAGCTCCCTCTGGTGGTTACAAACAGTACTGAACCATTCAATGAGGATTGGCAATCAGGAGTTACAGACTGGTCTTATATAAGGGAGGTTCCCTCCCATCATGGTTGCCGGTGATCAATTGTTCTTGTCTCAACTGTGGTTCCTGGTTCACTTGGAAGCTTGCTGAGTCTTGCCTGCATCTTCTGCTATCAGATAAGTTGTTTTCTGCTTTTATTTTTGTGCTTGCTTTTTGCATTGTTCGCTGCACTTCTGTGAAGGTCAGCCAGGTCCCCTCCGGGGGCTTGTGCTCCTCTCAGTTTATCTGAGCCACTGTTATTTGTTCATTTGCCTTTTCCAGTTTTTTCAGTGGCTGCGGCTTAGTTTTGTTACACCAGATAACTAATTTAGGTGGTAGAGGTCGTGTGATCTCAGGTGTTTTTGCAATTAGTAGAGTTAGTATTTTTTAGGGTTTTTTGGATTGCAGTAAGTGTCCTTCCTATCCTTTTCTGTCCAGGTAGATTGGGCCCCAATGTTTGCTCATACTATTTTCTGTCTGTGTCTGTATTTCCTCTTGTCTAACCGCCATTACATGTTTGGGGGCTTCCTATGTTCTTTGGGGATCTGCTCCGGGGCAGATAGCTTTCCTCTTTCTATCTTTAGGTGTAGTTAACCTCTCAGGCTGTGACGAGGCATCTAGGACCAACGTAGGAACGCTCCACGGCTGCCTTTAGTTGTGGTGGTTAGTCAGGGTACTGCAATCCAGTAGATTCCAACCTCTCTGGTGTATTGCCGTTTTTGCCTGCTCTCCTCAGCTACCAAATCATAACAGAGTAGTTTGTAGAAATTGTTTATACTGTTTGCATTGAGCTTTGCATTGCCATAGCTGTAGCACAGCTTGTTTGACACGCTCCAGCTGTCTCTCTTTGTATCTAATATTGCTATTGTCTTTTCAATAATTGTTAGGGTATATGCAGTACTTTGGCAGTACTTTGGATGCAGCACATGTCTGCTGCGTCCAAAGCGCTGCTGGCTATTGAATGCAAGTGAATCCACATGTATTCACTGAACCTTGTTTATTCACAACTTCCAATACATTGTATGGGTGAAATGTATCTTGCAGAGACTCGCATCTCCGACAGATAAATACATATGCTGCGGTATGGAAAGACGTGCCGCTCGTCCGTCTCTGCAGGTAAGCTGTGAGCATCACTGGACGCATATTGGGCATGAGATTTCTTGAAATCCCATCCGATGTGCTGTAACATCTGAACACTGCGGGTTGGATACGCAAATACGCAGCATCCAACCAGCAGCGTTTGCTGACTTTGTGCACCCACCCTGAGTGTTATCTTCCAGCATATAAACCTGTGTCTTTCAATAAAGCTGGTGTTTTGTTCCTGCCTCCTCATCTACTGCACCGTATTTGAGTCCTGCCTGGCGGTGTCATTCAGGCACTGCTACAACTGAGAGTCTGCTGCTCTGTACTGATGCACTATAGCCAGCTATCAGATAGGGCCGGGGGGGCCTTACAGCTGCCACTTTCAGTGCTGTGAACAGTGGTTGTAATTGCTCCAGGCACTCCTGCATGACTGAAAGCTGGCAGCTCCTGTTAGAAATAAAGTTTATTTTCTCCTAGGTGCCGCACTTTCAGTACAGCAGGCACCTTTATTTGGATGTAAAGGGATCCTGCTACCTGAAAAATACGCTATTAACCTGCAGATATGGGGTTAGTCTACAGGTTAATAGCGTTAATAACCTGCCCGGCATCTGCACGCTGCAGGGAGAATATGTACTTTATTCCCCCTCTGCAAAGTTCGGGTTCAGTCAGGAGGGCGGTGCTGGCGCGTGTTCAGTCACTGCTCTGAGAGGAAAGAGTGGCGGCTGTAACCACGCCCCTGGCACTGACTGACAACTGGCCACAATGTAAAGCCAATGTCATTCAGGGCCAGGAGCGTGACTACAGCCGCCGCTCTGTATTCTCAGAGTGGTGACTGAACAAGCACTGGCACCACCTCATGACAGAAACCCGAATGCTGCTTGGGGAATAAAGTTAATTTTTTCCTTTGCAGCATTTGGCTAAGTGTGGTTTAATAATGCTATTAACCTGGAGATTAACCTTATATCTGCAGGTTAATAGTGTTTTTTTCTGGTGACATGTTCCCTTTATACCTGCAGATTAATCCTACATGCATTTTTAACAGCTCTGAAAATTTTTCTTATTCAGTTACTCAAATAGTTTTTGCCTCTTCCATTTTTGTGATACATTGGGCTTAATTTTTATCTCATTTTTATATTCCTATTTACATATTTATATTTATGTCTATTTTTCAAATTTTTTTACTTTTTTTATGATGACAAAGGATTACTTAAAAAAGCTTTTTAAATTTCATTTCCCATTCCGTATAAATAATGTAATTTTTATATATTGGACATATTTTTTTTTAACGGGGAGGGGCTCTGAACAGAAATTTGGACTAGCGGTGTCTCTTTTTTTATCTTAGTTTTTTTCCCTTACATGTCCATTTTTCGCATTTTTTTACCTTTTTTATAAATACAAAGGATTGCAAAAAGCATTTTAAATTGCATTCCCTTTATATAATATAATATCAATAATTTTTACATATTATACATATTTTTAGAGGGGTGGGGCTACAAAAAGCATTTTTTTTCCTGTTTTTTTTTTCTTACTTTTTTATTTATTTATGTTTTCATTCATTTCACACTTTTATTGCCACAATAGAGTCTTAAATGACCTTTTTAGAGGTATTTTAACATGTTAATACATTCTATTTATTGCTGATTTCCCCTGTAACTGGGCTGTCATATTAACCCCAGTTAAAGGGGAAATTCACCCACCTGACTGCATAGCAGAGCTGATTGAAAATAAACCTTGTTTATTAACTCCTGTACAATCTGCATTGACGTTTTACTAAAGAGTGCACTGCCTGGACCTTTATCGGTGGTTCAGTTGTAGTTAAAGAATGTAACATATAATATTCAAAGTATACTGTAATTATATTAACATTGAAAACAGTAACTTGGTAGGCGATGCAAGTTAGCAACAATGGATGACTTCTAGTTAAAGCATTCTATTCCAAATAATATTAAGCAAACTTACAAATCCACTTTCTGCAACAAAACTTGGAAGCCCACTAACCAGAGCCCAGTGATCAGGAGGAGGGTTTCTTTAAAGGAAAAAAAATAACATAATATATAATAGTGCATTTTAATGAACATATTTGTTGCTGTCTCCTGAGCTTTAGGGGGAGACAAGTTATTCTTAACAGGGTTCTCCATTGAAACCTAGTTATCACAACATATTGGCTAGTGGGTGTTAAACTGCTGGGAACTGCACCGATCAGCAAAATGGAAAACTTTTTTCAGTATTAGGCCACGTTCACACATCTTTACAGAAAAAAAACAGAAATGTAGAAATTTTTGCAAATTTATTAAAAAGAGAAAACTGAAATATCACATAATAATCTTTATTTATATAGCGCCAACATATTCCGCAGCGCTTTACAGTTTAACAGTTTCAAAACACAAGTCATAAGTAACAACGTTAACAATACAATAATTAAAGCAAAATAAGATGACCCTGCTCGTGAGAGCTTACAATCTACAATGAGGTGGGGGAGATACAAAGTACAGGTGTGTATATACAATGGTGTATTTACAATGATTGTCCAGCCATCTTGAGGGAGTGAGGGATGGATGGAGATAGTGAATGGGCTACACACACACTTACACATAGAATCACATGGTCATACATTTTCAGACCCTTTGCTCAGTATTGAGTAGAAGCACCCTTTTCAGCTAGTACAGCCATGAGTCTTCTTGGGAATGATGCAACACGTTTTTCACACCTGGATTTGGGGATCCTCTGCCATTCTTCCTTGCAGATCCTCTCTAGTTCCATCAGGTTGGATGGTGAACATTGGTGAACAGCCATTTTCAGGTCTGTCCAGAGATGCTCAATTGGGTTTAGGTCAGGGCTTTGGCTGGGCCAGTCAAGAATGGTCACAGATTTGTTCTGAAGCCACTCCTTTGTTATTGTAGCTGTATGCTTAGGGTTATTGTCTTGTTGGAAGGTGAACCTTCAGCCAAGTCTGAGGTCCCGAGCACTCTGGAAGAGGTTTTCATCCAAGATATTTCTGTACTTGGCCGCATTCATGTTTACTTCAATTGCAACCAGTCGTCCTGCCCTGCAGCTGAAAAAACCCCCATCGCATGATGCTGCCAGCACCATGTTTCACTGTTGGGATTGTATAGGGCAAGTGATGAGTAGCGCCTGGTTTTCTCCACACATACCGCTTAAAATTATCACCAAAAAGTTCTATCTTCATCTCATCAGACCAGAGAATCTTATTTCTCATAGTCTGGGAGTTCTTCATGTGTTTTTTAGCAAACTCTATGCAGGCTTTCATATGTCTGGCACTGAGGAGAGGCTTCTGTCGGGCCACTCTGCCATAAAGATCCGACTGTTGGAGGGTTTCAGTGATAGTTGACTTTGTGGAATTTTCTCCCATCTCCTACTGCATCTGTGGAGCTCAGCCACAGTGATCTTGGGGTTCTTCTTTACCTCTCTCACCAAAGCTCTTCTCCCATGATTGCTCAGATTGGCTGGACAGCCAGGTCTAGGAAGACTTCTGGTGGTCCCAAACTTCTTCTATTTAAGGATTAAGGAGGCCACTGTGCTCTTAGGAACCTTGAGTACTGCAGAAATTCTTTTGTAACCTTGGCCAGATGTGTACCTTGCCACAATTCTGTCTCTGAGCTCCATGGCCAGTTCCTTTGACCTCATGATTCTCATTTAGTCTGACATGCACTGTGAGCTGTGAGGTCTCATACAGACAGGTGTGTGCCTTTACAAATCAAGTCCTATCAGTTTAATTAAACACAGCAGGACTCCAATGAAGGAGTAGAACCATCTTAAGGAGGATCACAAGTAAATGGACTGCATGTGACTTAAATATGAGTGTCAGAGTAAAGGGTCTGAATACTTATGACCATGTGATATTTCAGTATTTCTTTTTTAATAAATTTGCAAAAATTTCTACATTTCTGATTTTTTCAGACAAGATGGGATGCAGAGTGTACATTAATGAGAAAAAATGAACTTTTTTCAATTTAACAAATGGATGCAATTAAACAAAGAGTGAAAAATTTTAATACGGTCTGAATACTTTCCATACCCACTGTATTGCTGCTGTTAACATAACAGTTGAAAAGGCATCCTCCAATGTTTCATTCATACACCACATGACATACAGGTGCTTCTCACAAAGTTAGAATATCATCAAAAATTTTATTTATTTCCGTTCTTCAATACAAAAATTGAAACTCATATATTATATAGAGTCATTACAAGCAGAGTGATCTATTTCAAGTGTCTATTTCTGTTAATGTTGATGATTATGTCTTACGCCTAATGAAAACCCAAAAGTAAATTAGAAAATTAACAAAAAACACCTGCAAAGGCTTCCTAAGTGTTTAAAAATGTCCCTTAGTCTGTTTCAGTAGGCTCCACATCATGGGGAAGACTGCAGACTTGACACATTGACACACTCCACAAGGAGGGTAAGACATAAAAGGTCATGGCTAAAGAAGCTGGCTGTTCACAGAGTGCTGCATCCAAGCATATTAATGGAAAGTTGAGTGGAAGGAAAACGTGTGGTAGAAAAAGGTGCATGAATAACCTGGATAACCACAGCTTTAAAAGGATTGTTAAGAAAATAACATTCAAAAATTTGGGGCAGATTCACAAGGAGTGGACTGCTGCTGGAGTCATAGCTTCAAGAGCCACCACATACAGACATATCCAGGACATGGGCTACAAGTGTCGCATTCCTTGTGCCAAGCCACTCATGACCAATAGACAACTCCAGAAGCGTTTTACCTAGGCCAAGGAAAAAAAGAACTGGACTGTTGCTCATTGGTCCAAGATGTTGTTTTCAGATGAAATTAAATGTTGCATTTCATTTGGAAATCAAGGTCCCAGAGTCTGGAGGAAGAGAGAAGAGGCACACAATCCAAGCTGCTTGAGGTCTAGTGTGAAGTTTCCACTATCAGTGATGGTTTGGGGAGCTATGTCATCTGCTGGTGTAGGTCCATTGTGTTTTATCAAGACCAAAGTCAGTGCAGCCGTCTACTAGGAAGTTTTAGAGCTTCCCATGCTTCCCTCTGCGACAAGCTTTTTGGAGATGGAAATTTCATTTTCTAGCAGGAGTTGGAACCTGTCTAAACTGCCAAAAGTACCAATACCTGGTTTAAAAACAACAGTATCACTGTGCTTGATTGGCCAGCAAACTCGGCTGACCTTAACCCTATGGATAATTTATGGGGTATTGTCAAGAGAAAGATGAGAGACACCAGACCCAACAATGCAGATGAGCTAAAGGCTGCTATCAAAGCAACCTGGACTTCCATAACACCTCAGCAGTGCCAGAGGCTGATCGCCTCCATGCCACACTGCATTGATGCAGTAATTGATGTAAAAGGAGCCCCAATCAAGTATTGAGTGCATTTACTGAACATACATTTCAGTAGGCTAAGATTTCGGATTTTAAAATCATTTTTCAAGCTGGTGTTATAAAGCATTCTAATTTACGGAGATAGTGACTTTTGGGTTTTCCATTGGCTGTAAGCCATAATCATCAACATTAACAGAAATAAACACTTGAAATAGATCACTCTGTCATGACTCTATATAATATATGAGTTTCACTTTTTGTATTGAAGAACTGAAATAAATTAACTTTTTTAAGATTTTCTAATTTTGTGAGAAGCACCTGTACATGGAGTTCTATCCCAAGTCCAGCCCAAATACCTATCCATGGCCAAACATCTCAGACTTCAGTGTGCATTGCTTCTCCCCCCTCACTTTCTTTCAAAAAGTGTGCTACTGTCAATCTAGCCACTGTTCTCCCAAAGCAGGGTGATGAGGTAATAGAGGCGAAGTAGAAAGTGGAACATTATTGTCTCTGGTTAATGGAACAAGAGCCAGCTGGATTGGCAAACATTACAGAAATCCCTTTGCAAAATCCAGACTCTGAATTTTTTGTGGATGGTTCCAGATATGCCATAGATGGGACCTTCCATACAGGTTATGCAATCACTATGGAACACGTAGTCATACAAGCAAGGCCACTCCCAGCACACATGTCAGCACAGGAAGCAGAGCTGAAGGCCCCTGCAGAAGCTTGCACACTATTTATTGAGCACACTGCTAACATTCATGCAGTTAGCAGATATGTTTTCGGCATATCACATGACTATAGACCCATATGGAAGGCTAGATCTTTCCTCACAGCAATGATGGTGGCACTGATGAAATCTAGCAAGGTGGCCATAATTTCAAAGTGAAGACCTGTACGTCTGCCAAAACATCACATGCTAAGGTTAATGCATTAGCAGATCAGGCAGCTAAAGATGCAGCTCTGAAGGACCCTTAAGATCTCGAGGTCTTAACATCTTAGGTCATCCAACCAGCTTAACCAAAGTCAACAGGGCTGATAAGTCTTAGGTTTCTTCTCAAGCTTCAGTCTCAATCTGCGGATGAGGAGAGAAAAAAATTGTCTGACCTGGGAGCAGAGTGCAGGGAAGATGGGCTATGGCAAAAGGAGGGAAGAGTTTTTCTGCCTATGACGTTGTATCCTCAGATAACTGCGCTGATGCATGGCTCAACCCATGTTTCCAAAGCGGCTATGTGTGATCTGGGAAAGTCAACCTGGATAGCCCCTGGTTTTAGCACCTTGGCAGCCAAATATGTCCAGTCATGCCTGGTGTGTGCTCAGCAAAATGTAGACCAAGTAGTTAAAACACCTAAGAAGAGCACACCCAAAAGTCAGTACCCTTTCCAAAGACTACAAATAGACTACATATAGTTACCTAAAATAGGTACTTATGATTTTGTGTTGGTTTGCATTAACCTGTTTTCAGAATGGGCAGAGGCATAGCTGGTAACTAGGGCTACTGTGAAAAATACCGCTAAGAAACTCCTAGCTGAGATCGTCTGCAGGTATGGGGTTCCTGAGATGATAGAGAGTGATAGGGGTACCCACTTCACTGCAGAGGTTCTACAAGATATGCTGACTTCTTTAGGGGTAGAGCAAGCGTTGCACACAAATTACCACCCCAGAGCATAGGTAAGTTGGAAAGGCTGAATGGAACGTTGAAACTGAAGAAATTAATGGCAGAGATAGGAAATCCCTGGGGATCGTACTCACAATTTGCCTTGTTTTATATAAGACACACCCCAAATAAAAAGACAGGATTTACACACTTTGAGATACTCTTCAGCAGGACAAGGAATACAGGATTGCATTTTCCTCAGGTTCTTACTTTGAAATATGATGATTTGTTCTATGTGCAAAGGTTACACAATAAGCTAACAAGCAGGTCTTTTCTCCCACTCCAGACCCAAACAGCCTAGAAGGGACTCATTATCTAAATCTTAGAAGTCTGGCTATGGGAAAAAGACATTTCAGTAAATCCCTGGAGCCCAGACACGATGGTCCATACCAAGCCCTGCTGACCACGTCCAATGTAAAGTTAGACAATTGGATTCACGCCAGTCACTGTAAAAGATACATCCTCCAAAAATGAGAATATATATCCTTTTATGTATCCTTTTGATAAAGAAGTATGGGTGAACCCCAGACCAAATGGTGTTGGAAGCCTTGAAAATAATCTGTCAACAAGTGAACAAGTGTAAGCTGTTTGAGTTGGAATATTGAAACAATTAATTTTTCCTAAGAATGTAGAAATAGATTTTCACAAGACTATATTAGTAGAAAGCACGTGATTACAATTTTAATATAAAGGGTCAAAATCTACCTTTACAAGAAGCTTTGGTGGTACATGCAGCTTTTGTTAAAGATAAGCTAATGCATTTGTTTTCATCTATAGCCTTCTTTACTGAGCATCACAGGTATGATAATTTTATGGGATATAGCCCTTCAGGAAATCAGATAGTAAATTACCTTTTCCAATCATTAGTACTGTTGTCTATTTGTCTTATTCTTATAATAGTTCTAAACATGTTATCTTTTGAAAATTAAAGGCTCCATTATCAAGAAGACCCTTCCTGAAAGAGGAAAGAGTGTTGAAAGTTCAAAAGAAGCCTGAAATTTTCTGATGTCTGGAATCCGGTGAAGAATTAATAAGTCCGTCAGGATGGATTAACCCCTGAAGTATGGATACAGGAACATTTTCAGTCTTCAAGAATCACAAAAAGGAAATTGTGGGAAATCAGAATTATTTTGACTTATCAGTCCCCATTTTATGCCTTAAATCTATCATGCAGCACTTTTACACAGAAACCTCCCCCTGCACAAGTCCCTGAGATTCTGGATCAAACCAAGACACTTAGACACAACTATCTCTGAATCACACAAACCAGTTGCTTGCTTGCTGGCATAAAGCCCTTTCTGCCAGGGGTGTATATAAACCCCACCCATATTTAATTAATGTGGAATGTTATGCTGAACAAATGTGTGTACTGTATTGATTCTCTGAGCTTGTTCATCACAACACCTCTAGTCCGGCCTTGCACATCAAATTCTGGTGGGCCTATTGTGCTCACAGTATGAATGCTATCTGTGAAAAAACGTATAGCACTCGTCTAACTGACATGTGAATGAGCCTTAAGATATATAAAAACAATGAAATAGCTAATTTTGAAAAAATAAAATAAAAATTTGTGTCAATCTCAAAACTTTTGACCATGGATATATTTATTTATTCATTTTATGCGATTATATTGCGCCATTAATTCCACAGCACTTTGCAGGCATCATCATCACTGTCCCCATTATGGCTCACAATCTAAATTCCCTATTAGTGATGAGCGAGTATGCTCGTTGCTTGGGTTTTCCCGAGCACGCTCGGGTGATCTCCGAGTATTCTGGCATGCTCGGAGATTTAGTTTCTATCGACGCAGCTGCATGATTTGTGGCTGCTGGACAGCCTGAATACATGTGAGGAATGCCTGTTTGTTAGGGAATTCCCACATGTATTCAGGCAATCTAGCAGCCGCAAATCATGCAGCTACGGCAACAGAAACTAAATCTCCGAGCACGCCAAAATACTTGGAGAATCACCCGAATATGCTCGGGAAAACCTGAGCAACGAGTATACTCGCTCATCACTATTGGTATGTCTTTGTAGGAAACCAGAGTACCAGGAGCAAACTTACGCAAACAAGGAGAGAACATACAAACTCCATGTAGATGTTGTCCCCCACTCACCAAAAAAAAAAAGCAAAAATGTTTGAAATGCACAACTTTTTGCATGTCTTACAATCCCTTAAAGGCAGTGAACTGACAACAAAGAAACTTTCTGCTGATCTGCTATGAAAGCTTATAATTCACGCAATTATACCTGTTTTTAAGGTGGTAATTACTTTCTATATACTTTAGATTCTAAATGTACGCTCTAAATACACTTACGGAATAACTTTGATGTCTTCTTTTCCATGCAGTATATAATCAATAACTTTGTAGAATACAATTTCCTAAAAATACACAAATATAAATGTGGTTTAACTAAAAGAAATAGATTTGTTTGGTATGGATAAAACAGAATGTTATATTTACACCAAAGGTGAATTACTTAATTGTATAACTCTATAGGGCATGATATATTGCTTAGCCCACATTTGGACATTTCACATAAGGCCAGGTGGAGTGGCTGGGATGGTTTTGAATCCCTTCCGCTCCATCTGGCCTTAACCTACACACATGTTAACTTATCGTTAATTTACAGCTATCTTACCCTTCCATCGGGTGTGCGTTGTCCTGAATAAGGAGGAACTTCTCCCATCAGAACAGGCCAAAGGTCAAAGAATTCCTAGTAGAAAAAATAACGGTGAAACTGTAGATTATTTTAGTTGTTTTTCCTTCTCTTTTTCTGATAGCCACTTTTTTCTGTTGACATAGCCATATGAGGGCTTGTTTTTAAAGGATGAATTGTATTTACTAACACTATCTACTTTACTGAAAATGTACTGAAAAAAGGAAAAAAATGTTAAGTAGGCTAGAAAGGCGAAAAATATGCAATTCATCAATTGCAGTCTTGAGTTTTGGTTATATATTCACTGTACTTTGCTTTGTTCACTGTGAAGTAA